>SSNP01000154.1:859422-956715 GCA_006937955.1 Pachypanchax playfairii | reverse complement strand
GGTGTTGTCCAACCCCCCGACACACTTTTTAATATCTAATAATACTGTGTTTCCCACAGATGTTTCTACCTTTTAATCAGCCTGACGTGACACCTGTGATTGTTTGAAGTGGGGTTCTGATTTCAGCAGCCCTTAACAAACAGCATCAGTTGGAAGATGCAGGGGAAACTTCTAGTGGGAGATTCAAGCTGTCAGCTGTTCAGGCTTTTACACTGTCATATCGATGGATAACTTACAGTCAACAGCAGTGTTGAAATATGAATTCAAAGTGCTGCAAGACGCTTCGCATCAAGATAATTTCTGTAAACCCAGAAATATAGAATCAGTTTATCGTGCACAGCTGTAGATTTGGGGGTCTTCATGCCAATGATGTGAAGTTGCTGGACATTCTAATAAATGGCCAGGTGCAGGGAATCTTTCACAACATGGAGAGATTGATTTCTTGCTGTTTGTTAAAAATTTACATTAAAAGGAAGCGAGAGCTCAGTGTCCTTCTCGACCATTTCCCCCACACACTGCACGGCCTTAATGTCACAGACACTGCAATCATAAACACAGATGTTGACGTAAGCATCCAAATTGCAGGTCAACATCCCTGCTATATAACGAGTAACTTCAAAGTGGAAGACTGTACATGCACGCTTGTTTTTTCCTTGATAAAACTGTTTCATAAGTGTGCTGCTGGGACCGGCAAGTCCTCAGAATCATCTTTCACCGATAAGGTGGAATAATAATTTTGGGATGTTTATGGCCATCAAATGATGGCTGATGTTAGAGGAGTTAGTCTGTGGAAACTGGGATTTTGGTTTAAAAAGCGAGAGCACGTTTTTAATGCATCAACAGAACAAAGAACCAGCCAACTAGTTGCTGTAACAGGCTGCATGATGGTCCCGGGTTTAAAACTCAGTTGGGACTTTTCTTTGGCACTGCTTCTGCTGTCTGTTGTTGATTTGCAGACATTTAATTCTGTCAGTGACTGTTATTATTAACACTGGACAGAAACACACTTTATCCAAACTACATTTAAACTTTACAACCTATTTTATTCATAAAAACTGTATTTCCTTAAATGTTTGTACTGTTTCCCGAGGCAACCAAGCCACTCAGAATGAGGCAGACATGCTGAGGTTTAGTGGAGAAGTGAAGCATCTACTCTTCTGGGTTTATGGTTGTAATTACAGCACCAGCATGTGAAGCAGCTGGTGAAATGGTTGGGGAACTCTTTCACACTTCACTCTTCAGAAAGTGCTTTCTGTTGTGTTGAACTCGTCGCAGATCTTCAGTGATATGAACATCTATTGAATTTGTGTGGTTCCCCTTTTCCACAGGTAACATGCAGTGGGAGGGACCAGCTTTTCCTCTAAAATCCACACTCTAGCTCACCCATGGTTCCACCAAAGATTTTGTTGACGTGTCTTTTTAGATTTTATATGGAATGTCAATCAAAGCGTAATCGACAGACTTGAGAGGCATCAGCAACCAGCACGCGTGCTGCTTCGTGGTCTTATGGCATGACAACATGCACCTTGTGTCTGTGTCTCCTGGGCCTTCTTGATGGCCCAGGAGAGAGAGAGGCCACTTCTTGCAGACCTTTGTCTCCTTATCTGAAGGCTTTTTGCCCAATTCTCAACCTCTTCCTTTGTCTCTGGTGGAATTAGTAATGTGTTGCAGAACAAAATGTGTTAAGCCAGTCAGAGTAAATAACTGCTCCAACAGAGGTGATGAAAGTTTTGTAGTTGTTAAAGCAGACACTTTTTTTTTTTTTTTTTTACTTTTGACTACCTCATGATAACTTTTCGATAACTCTCCAAACCCAAACTGGACACCTACTGCAAAGATCCTACTTCAAAATATGTTATTTTGACTCGACTAAAGCACAAACATTTTTAGTTAAGTTTTAAAACATAAATAGCACAAAGTGATTTGGGCTTTATGTTGCCTCTTTATGAGCTATACTAAAAAGGGATGTGTAGAGCCTACTAAGACCTTACCTTATTACAGTGACGGCCGATGCCCATGAGAAAGTTGTCCGGTTTGATGTCTCTATGGATGAAGTTCTTCGTGTGCACATACTCAATTCTGCTAATCATCTGAAGTTTTAAAAAACAGACATATGGATAAAGTTAACAATCTGCTCAATTTCTAAACAATCACATTTACGACAATCTGGTCTAATATAAACTTTTAATTTGTCATGTTATTTGGCCTTTCAAATCCCTTTTATTATGAAAATGAGTGTTCTTACTACACATGCTGTGCTGTTTGCCTCTGATGCAGACATGTTTTATCAGCCAGGGATGGAAATGAACTTTGAAATCAGAAACGATCAGCCTGATTATTTTACCAGCCAAAGTTTCTCCATTCAATACATTTCTTTCTTTTAGCTGTCATGACTATTGGACATTCTGAGTGGTAAACTCTGAGTTGTCTCTTATATTCAGTGGTATTTTGGTTTTATTGCTGATGGCAGTTTTCCTTCGGAAGCATCAGTTACTCATCAGGATGACATATTGAAATGAAATGAGTGACATTTATCAGTGAACAGTTACAACCTTTTTACAACCTAGCAGAAGAGAACTTTTATTTCCATCCCCATTAACGAAAAAATCAAAACCATTAAAGTGCAATTCACTTTCTGTGTAATAAGCTGTCAAAATATCTATAAAACAGTTTCTTCTTCAATAAGAACTCAAGGAAGAATCACACTTCAAAAACTTGACTCAAACTTCTACATGTTCTTACATTTATTGAACATTTTAAAATGATTTCCAGAGAGTTGATGTGTGCACTTTACTACCTGGTCCGCCAGCATAAGAACTGTTTTCATGGTAAAGCGCCGCGAGCAGAAGTTAAAAAGGTCCTCCAGACTGGGTCCAAGCAGATCCATGACTAGGACATTGTAGTCCTTCTCTTGGCCATACCACCTGGGAACACAATGGCAAAATTACATATACATACACGTATCACATGCACACACACAGTTCACCGTGTCCACTGGCTCTGTATTTTAGGTTTTTACCCAGCGGTAACCTCCAGAAATCTAGCACATTGCTGCAGAATGTTGTTTTATGTGTAATCATTTACTCTAATCCACAAGACTAAGACCTTCACCCTGTCAAGGATGTAAATCATTTCAGCTGGTTGGGTTTAGAACAGAAATATCTGAACAAGCAAGTTTCAAAGATTAAGAACGTTGGCTATTAGAACATGTTCACAGTCTTCAAATTGCTTTTTTCTGTTTGAAAGTTGAGAAAAGTGAGAAATAAATCTGCATTTAATAAAGTTATCAGTTTCACAAAATTAACACTTGAAAAAACACCATGAGGTTTGTTAGAAAGGCTCTTTTCAAACATTGGAAAAATAAAATATCAGTTTTCTAAGCGCAGACATTTCCGTAACACATACAAATATCAGTGCAGAGAACATGAAAAGATATGAACAAACGGCCTGTTGGCTGTTCAGCTACAAGAGTTTGTTGTTTTTACTTGACTGAAGCATCAAGTCAACCTCGGTCTCATGTGGCCAACAAAAAAAAAGGAAATAGAAGCTAATCAGAAACGTGAATTGTCTCTTGAAGTTAGTTCCCTGCTCAGGAACATGTCCCTGCATGTCCCATGTACTTAAAGAAAACTAAAAAAAAACAGTCCCAAACTTCTTTAAGGGAAAAAAAGTCAGTCACATTGATGTTGGTCCTTTTCCTTTTAACACCAAATGTGTTGCTAGCAACACGTTACAAACAGGACTTGAATGGTTTCAGAAAGAAAACGTAGTTTACAAAGAGACCTGGTGTAGGAAATCAGCTCTGCCAAGGTTCTGGTACATTAACAAACTACTCAAACTACTGGGTTCATTCAAGTAGTTTCGAAAGAATAACAAACTTTAGGAGACCAATGAATCAAATGCAAGATGGTGCCATTACAGGTTAGGCTTGATACAAACAGAGCTACGTCATCTCAATAAACAGGATTTATAAACATTTTTTAGTGTTGTGTAAGACGTGAGTGATCCAAGAAGGTTGGGAAACCCAGTCTTAGCCAGGAGAAGGTGAAAGTGCTTCAGAATGTTATTGGTGTTATGTTATTTGATTTCTCCAGTGCATTTCACACAATTCAGTCTGTTTTACTGTGTAAAAACCTCCAGAGGTCACAGGTTGAGGCCTCCACAATCCCCTGGATTAAGGACTACCTTACAAACAGGCTACAGTTTGTGAGACTGAAAGATTGTGTGTCTGACTAGGTGATCAGCAACAGAGGAGCACCACAGGGGACTGTACTCTCACCATTTCTTTTCACTCTGTACACCTAGACCTAAAGCTAGAACCCTCTAGAGGAGATTCTTCCCGTCCACGGCTAGAACCTTCTACAGGAGATCCTCCCCGTCCACGGCTAGAACCATCTACAGGAGATCCTTCCCGTCCACAGCTAGACCCCTCTACAGGAGATCCTTCCACGCCTAGAACCATCTACAGGAGATCCTTCCCTTCCACAGCTAGAACCCTCTACAGGATATCCTTCCCGTCCACAGCTAGAACCATCTACAAGAGATATTTCCCATCCACAGCTAGAACTCTCTACAGGAGATCCTTCCAGTCTCTGGAGAAACACTAGCTACGTTTACTTGGGCACATTTAATCGGAATAAACGCCCAATCTGAACAAAAACAGGTCATGTAAACATGTCATTCAGAATGTTTTGATCCGATGCAGCCTGATCAGAATGAAATTTCCTTCCAATCGAGAGGGGTGGTTTTGTCCGATCCTAATTCGGATAGACGTGCATGTACACACCCATTCGGAATGAAGGGGTGAAAAAAGCCCACTGCGCATGCGTACAACTTCAGCCTGACATCTTTCCGCTTTCGCATACCCAAGTAGAAAACATGGCGGGAGGTAAACAGAAGTGGTCTGCTGGCGCAGTCATCCTGCTCTCCTCTCCTGTGGCGGAGGAGCAGTAGCAATATGTATTCTGCCTCTAGCTTGGTTAATGCGACCAGTAAAAACCCAAACATAAAGGTAATCACCCGCAGAAGGTCCATATTGGGGATAACGTGAGTCATCTCGAACACAGGATGGGGAGGAAAAGATGCACAGAAAGGATGGAGTTTGTTTACTTTTTTTCTTCCCCCTGAAAGACAACTCGCTGTGCGCATGCTCAACTCATTTAACCTGATTGAGTGCTTGGTGCATGTGTACTCATGGCATGATCAGATCATTTCAGTTAGTGTCCATGTGAACAGGGATTTGGGAATTCCGATCGAACAAGATTTTAATCCGATTGGGGAAATTTGTCGCATGTAAACGTAGCAACTGACTTACTACAACTCATTCAGATTTAGGGTTCAGGAAGTCTGATTGGATTGAAATTAATTTGTATTTTGTGATCTTTTGAAGCACATGGCACAAGTAGACAACTGCCAGAGCTTCTACAGGTGAGTCAACACTACAGTTCCCCAAACACTGTAATGTTTTAATATTAGAAATTTCAAATCTGGACTGTTGATTAGGGCTGCCACGGTTGCTTACAATAATGTCGAAAAACAAAATTGTTGACAGTAAATTTAATAATCAACACCATTGTTTATTCTAAAACGCATTGTTTGATTTTTTTGTTTTTTATCCTGCCTGTTGTGTCACCGCAACAATAATACATCACAGTGAACCAGCAACGCAGTTCAAACGTTTGGGAGCATCTTACAAAGATAAAAGAGAAGTCCGTACAGTGCAAAATCTGCAAAGTAGAACTCTCATTTCACTGGAGCACAACAGTGATGCACAGACACCTTAGAGAGGCCATTTCACAAAGATTTCATGACTTTGTGGTTGTTTCTTAAGTTTTAACGTGTAATATGAAACATTTTATATAAAAAAAACATTAGGAAACACTGATTAACAGACCTTTCCATCTCTCTGCGTCAAGATTTGGCTGGTTTCGTCAGGCTTTGCGCAGCAACTCAATATTCATTATTCAAATTTGCTGGACTCAGATTGGCTAACAAACTAGCTTATGAGAGCAAGGTATACTGTTTCCTGCCCCACTGCACATGGCAACAGCCCACGTAGTCTCTTTCTGTTTGTTATGTCCTATGCTAACAGCATTTAACCAGCAGCATGCTAGGCGGGGTTTCAACTGCAGGAGCTGATGAATACTAATGAACAAAGGAGTTGTAACGAAACAAATATAGGCCGTTTGAACGCGGGTTTTATCGCTACCTGCATAGTTTGAGAGATAAAAACTGAAAGAGAAGTTGTTGACCTGTTTTCACACCCACTATGAAGGTAAGAACACCTGTGGAGTTAAAATATTAAACAGAAACCTCAGAAAAACCGTTTTTAATGATAGGGCCTCTTTAAAAAGGAAGCACATTGTGGAGGACGAAGGAGGACAGTTATTTTCTTTTTGATTCATTATTTAGGATTTAAAGCATCTTGTATGCTGAAAATAACAGCAAATGAGAATGTAGAGCACATTTTAGAACAAATTATTTCAATGTACTTTTGTTAAATTAAAAAATTTATTTTCCATATAAAGATACAAACTGTCAGTAGAATTAAGATATGGGTTCAGATGAATGACTATGTTTTATAGATGAAATTGATTTTAATATGATTCACCATTTACATAAATAAATGTGTTAAAAGTGTGAAAAATGTGGCGGCAAATTTGGCAAAGTCTGCACAATGTCACACGCAGAGTTCATCAATAGATCATGTGGCCCAGATTCACTTTGAAAAGTGTCTTCAGACCTTTATTTACTGGGAATGTAGCAGACAGAAATCCTGTCTAACATAATAAAAAGCTTAAGAATACTCAGTGCATTGTCTAATCAGGTGCCTCAGTATATACAGGGGGTAAAGCAGCTGGTGCTTGCAGATATACAGCATGTACTATAGTACTACACCCTCAAATGCTCCTGCATGTAACTTGTGCTGTTATGATAAGCCAAAGAAACATTGCACTGAATGCATTGAGGGGTTTGTTTGTACTGCAAGGTATTTATTCCAGTGGAAGATACTATAGGTATGTGATATTTATATTTCAGGTAACTCATATTTTATTAACAATCAGGTATTTATTAATGATGTGTGCTGACAACTAATTAAACTAACTTTTCTACTTGATCAGTCACATTACACAGCATAGGTAAGCACTACGAAAAGTCAATGGAAAATTTGCTTACAGGAAGTACTATATTGCGCATGTGCATTTGTGTCATTTATGCTGAAGCGTAATGTCTTGGTTTCAATGATTTTCTACAATAAAACAGCTAAATCTGGTCATATGATCCTTGTTCACACACAAATCAAAATTCGGTGCCAAGCTTGCAAGATCAAAGGAAAAACATGCAAAACGTTCATATTTCTTCATATTTTGCCATATTTCAGTATAAGCTAAATAACCTTCATACATGTCATTATGATTTTTAAAATCTGCAAGGAAATACGGATCAGAAAAATGCCACTACAACCATGAACGTTATTTAGCTCGATGTAAAAATTGAGCAAAAAGTTCAACGGAACAGGAAGTGGGCCATTTACCTGCTACATGCTGTGTGTTAGCAGTATAGGCCTGTATTTATATATATTCTTATTAGTTTTTAACGCATATACACCTTTTCGT
The DNA here is from genome assembly GCA_006937955.1 of Pachypanchax playfairii. Lineage (NCBI taxonomy): Eukaryota > Metazoa > Chordata > Actinopteri > Cyprinodontiformes > Aplocheilidae > Pachypanchax > Pachypanchax playfairii. Next base: position 949,099 of record SSNP01000154.1, on the reverse strand, counting down.
GTGACGTCAGTACCTGGGACAGTTTCCCTCGCAACCCGCCATTTTAAGAGGGGACGCGTTTCCATGACGACCGACCGCAACGTGTGAAAATGTGAACGTTAACAGTCATGTAGTCTACACAACAGTGGAGAAGATGAGGACTTATAAAAGCCTCGATGCGTATACTTTCTTCGAGGTAAGCTTTATTAATTGGCTTGGTGGATAATGTGTTGAGAATGTTGCCACGTTTGCTCCACTAGCTTCGCTAGCCACGTTAGCATGAGTGTTAGTTTATTATATTTATTATTTATATTAAATCCCTATGATATTATCTTAAACTGGTTCATGGAGTGGAGGTGATCATGCAGAAGACAGATCATGTCACTCGTTCTTCAGTGTCTGCCATTCTGATCAGCTGATTTAATTACATAACGTTTTATCGAATAACGTAATGTCCATCCACCGGTTTGTGTGCTCACAGTACAGAAATGCGCTCTCATCATGTTTGTTTTTACACACAAGTAACAACTTCATGACTCCCCATCGTGAAGAAGCCCAGATGAAACCCCAGGACGTGCTGGAGTGGCCGCAGACTCTGACTCGAGGGCAAAAAGTCTTGATCGGGACATGCCTATTTAGAACCATGTGTAAATTGAGTAAAATTGTAAAGTACTACAATCTCCGTTCTCATAAACATAAACAAAGATGACGTTGTTGCTCTAAATCTCACAAGATCTCACAAAGTCTCGCGAGAAAAGTGAGCTTAAAATGACAGGCAAAAAAATCTCCAGTTAATGCATGCAAGAAAATATAATCTATTTTTGGATGCTGAGGAGTTATAGCCTCAAAAATGGCATCAGTAATTGTGAAATATAGTTCCCTATAAGGCACAAGAAGTGGGTTGCCAATGAGTTTATTGGTATTTGTGTAAAATGCTTCGGAAGTGAAGAACTCCAAGAACTTGCACTTTTCCTAATGGTAAGCAGAGAACAGCCCCAATCAATCATACAGATTCAGTTAATGTTCTATACCCATTTGCACCTGTGCAGGGTCATGGAGATTCTAGAGCTGATGCGAAATCAAACTCAAATAGAATAAAAAAAAATATCCCTGGAGCCATGATACAGAACTCCAGCCAGCAGCGTCACAATTCATGATAAATTGGGCGTATTCTCTCTTTGTGCTGCTTGTTTAAACATGTGAGTTTAGCACCTCAGGAGGGGCAGAAAGTGTGCAAAGGTTGTCAAAATAAAAGCCTGCTTAAAAAAAGAAGAATGCCCTCTTTTTAACAGCCATTAGTTGGTTTATAAAGACATCCACAGAGGAGGATGTCATTAGATGATACTGCAGCACTATCTGGAGTCCAGTGGGTCCAATGAACACATATCTGGTACTTAAGACTTAAACATTACTTATATAGTATTTGTGGACTAAAGATCTGCTTTCAATACAAAGGGTGGGGGGGTGGTTAAGTTTAAACTCAATATAACTTGGAGAATTTACCAGTCCAATATTAAATGCTGCAATCACATGATTATTAACAATAACCTTGATTAACACTTTAATGGCTATCTGAATGTTTTCAGTGCTTTTAAAATACAAACCCAACTGTTGTGTCCTCCTCAGCATGTTATCAGACTGCGCTGCTTGGTTATCGAAAATAATCGTCCTGCTAGTTGTTTACATATATAAATCCTGCAGGCTGTTTGCACTGATTATGTATCGTCACTAGGTCACACGATCCTGACTTACTCTTTCACACCGTGGCCATTTCAGCCTCGTCACTACCTCCTGCTGCCGATCAAATGCTGCATCAACCCTCACACATGATTACAGAGGTGTTGAAAACATGCAGATCATAGACTGAAAGCATAATCCAAAAGGAGCTGCAGTCACATGAAGCAGACCAAAAGCCTCCCTCATGAGTATAACTAAAAACGCACCGTGCACATACTATCTATCATGTATACTGAATGTGTAACTCGACTCTGAGCACAAATGCTAACAAAAACTCAGCTGGACTTTATATTTACAGATTAAAGTTTACCAGCTCACACATAAGCAGATTCAGTGCTCACTCATTCATAAAATGTCATAATTTCCGGTCCAGAATCCTGCCACAACAAACACCCTCCACCGAATTTAGCAGCTTCTTGTTTACAACATTATTTACAGCCTTTTTCAGGACATAATAAATAAAAACCAGCTGCATGACAGCGGAATCCACGCAGTTCTTTCAGAAGGAAGATACACTGCTATGTTTGCTCCTCCGCCATTTTCTAACAGGCATGTTGGGAGCTGCTACAACAAAAGAGGAGCGGCCATTTCCAACCATCACTTCCCTCCTGTCAGCTGGATTCAGGCCTAAACACAGCTCACAAAAACTAACTTTTGTCAACTCGATAACTATCAACTTCTTGTCTCAAAAGCAGCCGAAATGTCGTCAGAAGAAGACGGTTCGGTCGTCTTTACAAACAACAACTTAAAACACGGTGGATTAGAAAGATCCTCACCTGATGTGTGGAATCCCAACACCTCCTTGTAGGATCTTGTACAGCTTACTTTCATATAACAGCTGTGGGTGTCTGGCTTTCTGGGATTCCAATTTTACAGCTACTTCCTGGAAATTACACAGAACATACACATATCTGTGAATATTCACACGCCTAACTGGTCCGCAGGTAAATGGCGACCAGGTACATTTCAGAACAGAGTAAATACACCGTCGAGACAAAGAAAAGTCCCTGAAATCACAAAAGCTTGACGGTATCAGCTAAACGACTCTGACACATTTTTTGTCCAGAAATAAAATACTGAATAAGTCTCTCACCTCTCCATTTGTGATGTTGATTGCCAGGTAAATATCACCGAAAGATCCTGATCCAATTTTTCTGACCAGTTTGTACTTTCCACCGACAATAAATTCGGCTTTGGAACCACTGCTGCTCGCCATATCATCCAAAGGTTAATTTCCAACTAATCAGCTTTGGGAAATGTTTTGTTGGTTTAGGTCGATGTTCAGTAAGACATCGAGTCGTGTGTGATTAAACCGCGACGTTAAGAAGAATAAAATTGTAAACACGATAAAATACGAACTTTCGACGGATCTTTGCTGAGGTTCTTCGTGTTTATTGTAAGATAATGTCTGCGAATACTTTAGATCAAATATAGGTCGTCGAAAGAAAGATACGTGGCAGGATGAAACTAGAGACTGAAGCTTAAATCCGAACGGGCCTTTAACAACTGTTAGCAGCTAATGTTAGGCAGCGCAACAAGCTAACGTTGTCGTGAGGACACCCCTGACAATTGCTCCGGCCTCGTCCCACTCGAAGGGAAAAAATATAAATTTGATTATCCTGATATTTTTGGAATCCCTTTGAAGCGTTTTAGTCTAATTTTAAGGGTCGCGACAGTCCGTACAAAGCGCTGCCCACTCACTCCGCCATCTTGTCTTCCCTACCCTTTTCAGCTGGTTTCCGTTGGAAGCTTTTAGCTCAGGTCTCGTGACTCCTTCAGGTAACATCGGAAATCTAAAGACAGTCTGAAATAAAACACCCAGAAATCTGTGTTATATCTACAAAAATAACATGTAGTAATGTAAGCCATTCAATAATTCAATATATAAACACTTTATTGGAATATGATCACAGTAACATTATAATACATGTTTGTAAGTGGATTGATTTCATGTGTCCCACTCAGACCGGACTCTGTAGAGTAACATGATAACTCAGAAACGGATTTCCTAATTTCACCTTGTTCTCTGCTTAATCCGGACACTCAGCACAGGTTTCCAAAAATTCTTCTCTGGGGTGAGAGGTAACTAGACATGTAACTGTAATCGGTTATAGAAAATGTGGACAGTATGTGGTTTAAATTATTTACTTTGGAGTTTTTTCATGGTAATAATTTGCATTATTTGGGTATTTATTTAGTGACCCTGACACAGTTTGACGCTAGTTCAACCAGGACTATACTCAACTATGTGGGCAGTTGCTCTCATGCTGCCGCACTAAGTAAAAAGAAACATTTTCTAGTAACAGTTTCTGGTCCACTAGTATCACTTTTGTTAACTAATTGGAACTTAAGTTACATTCGTGAGCAACTAGTACCCCCCCAAAAAAAACTAGCTAGTCAGGTTTATGTACTGGTGCAGCACTGGATCAGACAGACTGTCAAACAAGGTAGGCTAACAAGTAAACATAAAAACCTTGACATGTCCATACAAATTCTGGTGACTAGTGACTGTCAAAAGGGCAAAAGAATCAACCACTAAAGCCCAAAATGTTGACTAGTTGACACTTTGTGGACTTTATTAGGTAATTCATGCAGCTGTGTTATATGTTTTCTAGTTCATTAGTAAGACCAACATTAGGTGCACAAGTTGACAGTTGTGGACCTTTTGAACTGCCTGGGATCACCTGTCAGCTGCTGCAGACTGCATTTGAAGCCTGTTTGGGGAGACTCGCCCAGACCTGTAAAACTACAACACCCCTTTAAGTTTCAGTAACAAGTACACAGTGATTTTCCCAGACAAAAACAGGCCATCTGTCTGTTTTATGGCACTTGTTTGACTGGTTTTGAGTGACGTTGTTGCAGGATGACCCTCCACATAGACTGCTTCCAGTTTAACATTCACATTGTTTACAAACATTTGTAAAGGCAATGGAAAGTGAGTAACAGCAGCAAGCATAATGATGGGCGGGTTCTGGAGAGGAGAGATGCCCCATTCATCCTAGGACGGTACTGGGAAAAAGTCAGCATTTCCTGCTGTTTTGTACAGACCATCACAGTGTACTGATCACATGCGGTATAATGACTATACATAAAACACACATGGGGACACATCATGTCAGAGCTTTAGAGACCCTTATAAGACGTGTAAAGCCCCGAGTTAGAGGAGAACATGTTGGATATAACTGTAACATTTCTGTGATACAGCTGTACCAGTCAGAGCACTGAAGAACAACATTTATCCCCAAATCTCTGTCAAAACCATTCTGACATTTTCACCTGTGAGTCTGACCAAACCTGTGCGTAAAACCTGTTCAATCCTTTAAAGGGGTTATGACATCAAAATGCACTTTTTTGAGGTTTTTGGAGTATATCATGATGTGTTGTGCACTGATGAGGCCGTGTGAACGTCCAAAACGAGTATCAAAGTTCCCGTTTGTGGGCGGTCCGCTTTGTTTCATATTTAAAAAACGGTTGAATCGGAAAGCACCATTTTTTCCTACGTGGCATTTCATCCTACGTATTTCATAGCGTCCAATAAAAGTGCACAGTGAAGTAAACAGTCCAACCCCCTCTTGAGAAGAGATGGCTACGCAAACGGGGACATGTTGTGTCCAAGGATGCTCAACCCATGCTGGAAGTTTACACTCACTCCCGAAGGATGAAAAAACTAGAGAAGAGTGGCTGAAGTTCATTTATGGAGAAGTGCCACGCAGTTATAACCTCAATTAGAAAGTATGTTCAGCTCACTTCACGGAGGACTGCTTCCATAACTTGGGTGAATTCAAGTTGGGATTGTCAAAGAAACTGATTTTAATTAAAAATTCTTTACCAACCCTGAAGGAGGCGACCACATCGTCAATACCCGTAAGTTTATTTATTTAATAAAATGCTGCCTTGCCTGATAAACGTTTGTTTGTGGTCTGAAGAGTTCATGATGCTAGCATGTGATAGCCGCTCTAGCAACAATGTCCGTGAGCAACAGGTTTATCATACCATATTGTGAATCTATTTTCATTGATAACATCTGACAGCACTGTTTATTCGCTCATGTGATTAGTTGAGTTTTATGTGTTCACCCCTCCGTCTTCCTCAGAAGACGTTTCAGGCTCGAACATATACGGTTGTAAACGTCCACTCGCCATGTTACTGGACTGTTGACGGAGCCGAGAAGAAAGGCTTGCTGCGGGCAATGCTTGTAGCCAATCAGAGCGAAGTCAGCCAGGGAGACCCACATATCATTAATGAAAGGAACCGTGTTGCTGAGAAGAGGATTCTGACCTGCCCGTACACCCCCGCCGTGTTAGTTTTTTAATCTAATTCTTTTGAGAGTTGACATATGCGGGCATATCTACTACATGAAATAGCTTTACGCCAGTTTAAACAGTGATGTCATCACACCTTTAAAGATCATTTCACATTCACCAAATCATAATATATACAGTATCAAACATCCTCACAATGAAAGGAAAGAAAACTGTTTAAAACAAAAGGATCTCCAGTTCTCCACATTCAGTAGATGCTGCATACTATATTATTTTTCTAAATATTTGTTGACTTGTTGTAGATTTTGTTATATTTTAAATTGGGGTTCAGTCTATTCTGTGACAATGAATCACTTGAACACATTTTTAAAAATGAAAACATTTATGTACTTAACAATCATTCATTAATAAATTTGTTCATAAATACAGTGGGGCAAAAAAGTATTTAGTCAGCCACCAATTGTGTAAGTTCTCCCACTTAAAAAGATCAGAGAGGCCTGTAATTTTCATCATAGGTATACCTCAACTATGAGAGACAAAATGAGGAAAAAAAATCCAGAAAATCACATTGTCTGATTTTTAAAGAATTTATTTGCAAATTATGGTGGAAAATAAGTATTTGGTCACCTACAAACAAGTAAGATTTCTGGCTTTCACAGACCTGTAACTTCTTTAAGAGGCTCCTCGGTCCTCCACTCGTTACCTGTATTAATGGCACCTGTGTGAACTCGTTATCAGTATAAAAGACACCTGTCCACAACCTCAAACAGTCACGCTCCAAACTCCACTATGGCCAAGACCAAAGAGCTGTCAAAGGACACCAGAAACCAAATTGTAGACCTTCACCAGGCTGGGAAGACTGAATCTGCAATAGGTAAGCAGCTTGGTGTGAAGAAATCAACTGTGGGAGCAATTATTAGAAAATGGAAGACATACAAGACCACTGATAATCTCCCTCGATCTGGGGCTCCACGCAAGATCTCACCCCGTGGGGTCAAAATGATCACAAGAACGGTGAGCAAAAATCCCAGAACCACACGGAGGGACCTAGTGAATGACCTGCAGAGAGCTGGGACCAAAGTAACAAAGGCTACCATCAGTAACACACTATGCCGCCAGGGACTCAAATCCTGCAGTGCCAGACGTGTCCCCCTGCTGAAGCCAGGACACGTCCAGGCCCGTCTGCGGTTTGCTAGAGAGCATTTGGATGATCCAGAAGAGGATTGGGAGAACATCATATGGTCAGATGAAACCAAAATAGAACTTTTTGGTAGAAACTCAACTTGTCGTGTTTGGAGGGGAAAGAATGCTGAGTTGGATCCAAAGAACACCATACCTACTGTAAAGCATGGGGGTGGAAACATCATGCTTTGGGGCTGTTTTTCTGCAAGGGGACCAGGACGACTGATCCGTGTAAAGGAAAGAATGAATGGGGCCATGTATCGTAAGATTTTGAGTGAAAACCTCCTTCCATCAGCAAGGGCATTGAAAATGAGATGTGGCTGGGTCTTTCAGCATGACAATGATCCCAAACACACCGCCCGGGCAACGAAGGAGTGGCTTCGTAAGAAGCATTTCAAGGTCCTGGAGTGGCCTAGCCAGTCTCCAGATCTCAACCCCATAGAAAATCTCTGGAGGGAGTTGAAAGTCCGTGTTGCCCAGCGTCAGCCCCAAAACATCACTGCTCTAGAGGAGATCTGCATGGAGGAATGGGCCAAAATACCAGCAACAGTGTGTGAAAACCTTGTGAAGACTTACAGAAAACGTTTGACCTCTGTCATTGCCAACAAAGGCTATATAACAAAGTATTGAGATTAACTTTTGTTATTGACCAAATACTTATTTTCCACCATAATTTGCAAATAAATTCTTTAAAAATCAGACAATGTGATTTTCTGGATTTTTTTTCCTCATTTTGTCTCTCATAGTTGAGGTATACCTATGATGAAAATTACAGGCCTCTCTGATCTTTTTAAGTGGGAGAACTTACACAATTGGTGGCTGACTAAATACTTTTTTGCCCCACTGTATGTGTGTTAAAGTAGAAAGTGGAAGGTCCTGGTCCTGCAAGGACTGGATAATACAATGAAGTGTCAACATCTGATCAAAAATATTGTTTCAATCACAGCATGCACATGAAATTATTTTTACGGGTCCTGTTAAAAATTTCATCTCATAATTCAATAGGACACTTTTGAACATTATCCAATCAAAATGATTGCCTCACCTGTCTCACTGCCCAAAGTTTACACACTTTCAAAACACATCAACTCTCTAGAAAAAATCATGGCTCAGGAGGAAGACCAGATGTCTTCCAATCAGAAAGTTGGTGGTTCGATGCTGGCTTCCTCCTCCACATGTCTAAGTGTCCTTGGGCGAGATGCTGTGTATGCTCCCATGTAGCCTCTGATTTTTATATTAGTTTGTGAATGTAATTTACAAATACAGACCATTTATCTCAAATTAGAAAAACCTGCTGGATCTCTGCACTGACATGGGATGGGTAATGTGGTAGGAACAGAAGACTATGTCATTTAATAAACATTTTTTAAAAATTGTCAAAATTCGTCTGGTTTCATCAGGCTTTGGGCAGCAACTCATTCATATTCATTATTCGAATTTGCTGAACTCAGATTGGCTAACAAACTAGCTTATGAGAGCAAGGTATACTGTTTCCTGCCCCGCTGTGCATGGCAACATCAGATGTCGTGTCTTCCGGTTTGTTATGTCTTATGCTACAGCTTTTAGCCAGCAGCATGCTAGGCTTGGTTTCAACCGCGGGAGCTACGGAATACTAACAAGCAAAGGAGTTGTGACGAAACAGATACAGGCCGTTTGGACTTGAGAGATTAAAACTGAAAGAGAAGTTGTTGACCTGTTTTCACACCCACTATGAAGGTAAGAACACATGTGGAGCTAAAATATTCAACAGAAACCTCAGAAAAAACGTTTTTAATGGAAGGGCCTCTTTAAACATTACGACTACAGTTTGTAATGTCTTTAATGTGAGTGGGACAGAATTATTCCTGGTGATGGACAATAAACTGCAGAGACTACTATAGGGGCGCACACTTCTCTATCTCACCTGTAGAGACAGACAATCCTCTGTCTCACCTGTAGGGGTGGACACTATTCTGCCTCACCTGTAGGGGTTGGAGACTGTTCTGCCTCACCTGTAGGAGACGGAAACTACTCTGCCTGTCCTGGCAGACATGAGCTGGCAAGTGCTTGTTACTGCTGTCCTTCTACAGAGAGGGTGTGGGTGTGGTGGACAGCTTTGTAGACTGGAGTGAGCACAAACATCTTCAGCTCCTTCTCAGCAGGAGCTTGTAGTAGACTTGAGGAGATCCAGTCGCCCTTTCACTCTCCTGGAGGTTGTGTCTGATATCAAATACTTGGACATTAAGCTGGACTGGACTGAAAACTCAACAGCTCTATGTAAACAAGCTCAGAACTGGTTGTATTTTCTCAGAAGGCTCAGGACTTTTCACATCTGCAGCTACAGATGTTTTATTCTGTGGTGGCCAGTGTGATCTTCTTTACTGTGGTCTGCTGGGGCAGCAACATGGCTGAACAAATGAATCAGGAGGACTTGCTCTGCCCTGGATGTGGACCTCAATCCTCTACACATTGTAACTGAGAGGAAGGTGCTGTCCAAACTCTTATCATACCTGGACAATCCCTCCCACCCACAACACAGTGTCTTCCTGGCTGGACAGAGGAGCACTTTCAGCCCAGACCAATCAATGTCAAGTGTTCCACAGAGCTCCAGGAGGTCCTGTCTACCTGTGGACATCAAACTGAACAATTGAGGACAACTATCAAAGTCATATTTTTATTGATTGATTGATTGATTCTGTGTATTTCGTTTGTTGTGTATCTGGATGTTGATCGTTTGTGCTTATGGTCCTTTTCTTTCTTTCCTCTGTACTGGGAGCTGTTGGAACAGGCAAAACAATTTCTGGTATTTTCAGTAAATGTTCAACAGCTTCTTAAAATACGAGCTACACTCATGATAACTGTCATTACTTCTAATCAAAATTCAAGTTAAGTGGTGTTTAACACGGGTGCTGTTACCATGACAATTGAAGCCAATTTAAATTAAACACCAGTGAAACTGCTTTGGACTTACTTGATAGCAACACTTTTAAAGACCCTGGTTTTCACAGCACACACAGCCTGGCTGTAAAGGTGTTCTTCAGAGAGACAGATGTTCTCACTCTGCTGTATAAAACCATCATCCTAAACACATGTATGCAGGTTAAATCAAACCAAAGCTGCTCCAGTTTCAAAGGAATTTGCATCTAACAGACAAAAGCTGCTAAGTGTTGTCCTCCACTCTGTCCACCAGAGGGTACAATAGCTCTTTATGTGAATCCCTTTTAGAGGTCAAACCAAAGAAATCTGTAGCGACTTAAACAATATATTTGAACTTGTTTTATAATATTTTTAACAGCTTCTATTTGTTGCAGGACAATGCTGAACCTGTGAAAGCCTGTGCCAAGGCAACAAAGACAGAAGTTTCTACAAGTTTATTCAAATTAACTCATTCAGTGCCCACAGAATATTTTGTCCTATGACTATGTGAATTCTGAAACCATCATCAGAAAGATTTGACTCTCTTCTTTCAGCAGCAAAAAATGTATCTACCTTATTTTGTTCTTTAGTAATCTGCAGTACAAAAGAGCAACTTTCATAAAATTCACCAATCTCAAAACAAAAAGTGGAGATAATGGGTTTTTAGTGAAAAGAGACACGTCAGGCAGAAAAGTGTCTTTGACACTAATAAACAGTGTTTTAGTGAAACCGCCTGGTTGATCCAGACAAAAACCACTCATCTGACGACTCAGGGGTCTGGTTCACTAAAATCAGGTGACTTGGGACCATCTGCTAAAATGGATGTCTCTGGCTGGGATGAAATATATGGTGATCTAGTTGATTTTCATCATTTCTCTTTTGTGACCGTGACACAGACTTAATTTTAGTGTGACGTGCGTAAATTTTCCCACTTTGTACCCCGCGTTAAGCAGAGGGGATTCCCAAAACCCTCTCCTCCGTGATGGATTAACTTCTACATGATCACATGAAGTTTCACGACCACACACAGATAAGAACAACTTGTACTTCCTTTAGAAGCGTGATATTTACTAACAAGGTGTGCGCGGTCATTTTCTAACCCCCCACCCCATTAAAAAAAAAAGCAAGAGACATCAAGATGTCTATGGCATCGTCGTTCGGATTCTGTTTGACATCTATAGACATCTATGGCACTGAATGATTTAAACTTCAGCAAAACATTTAATCAGGTTGTGGACATGCCCTCAGCTCCAACGAGCAACCAGTAGAACCTGACCTCAGCCAACCAATGAGGGATGACAAGCCTCGGTCCAGAGAGAAAGTTTTGGGAATGAGGCAGTTGTTGCGATACAATGGACAGACAAACTACCGTATATTCCACACTATAAGGCGCATTTAAGAGCCTCAAATTTTCTCAAAAGTCGTCCATGTGCCTGATGTGTGGACCAAGTTCCAAAATCTGTAAAAATGTTGTTTTGCGACTTTATCAAGTGCTGTGCTTGATTGACTGTTGGATCATTTCCCACTGACACACTACGTAACACTGGCAGCAATAAACCAACCAGACACCATCACACGTACAGCACATACCATCAGGTATATTACCGGTATGCAGCAAAACAACCTTGTTTGTCTAAGGACAAGAAAATGAATTGCCCAGAGTTAGGAAGATGAAAAAGAGTTTCTGCGGCCGTGGCTCAGGCAGTCGTCTGGTAACCGGAAGGTTGCCAGTTCGAATACCCGCTCTGCCCAGAGGCCTCTGTCAGTGTGTGTTCCAGGACAGCTGTCGCTACAACATGTGTGTAGTTCATCATTACCAAACATGTGTGTGAATGGCATAATGTAGTGTGAAGCGCTTTGGGGGTCATAGGACCTGAGTAAAGCGCTATACAAGTACACGCCATTACAAAGCCAGGTGGCCACAGTTACAGGACCAACTTGAACAGTGGATTATTGAATAAAGAACGGCTGGGAGAAATGTCGCCACAATCACCATTCAACTGAGGGCAACAATGATAGTGCAAGGCATGAAGATCAAACACTTTCAAGGAGGTCCATCTTGGTGCTTTCGTTTTATGAAACGGCACCATCTCTCCATCCGCGCAAAGAAAAGCTGTCCATCTTTTGCACCTACTGCAGTAATAAGATTACCAGCACAAAGATCCAGCCCAACCACATCGCCAATAAGAACAAGGTTCCCCTCACGTTTGACATCCCTGTGAACCATACTGTGGAGAAAAAGGGGACCAACATGGTATCGATACACACCACGGAGCATGAGAGGTCGGCTTTCACTGTTGTTCTTGGTTGCCACGGTAATGGACAGAAGCTATCACCTATGGTCCTTTTTAAGAAGAAGATGCTGCCAAAAGAAAATTTTCCAGCCGGAGTCATCATTAATGCCAATCAAAAGCGCTGGATGGACGAGAAGAAAATGGGAGAGTGGCCGAGAGAGATGTATGCAAAGAGACCGGATGGAACTTTTTTTCCACTCATCACTGTTACTGTTGATCTGCGCCCCTATGGGCGCTCATCTCACTGCTACTGTGAAAAACCAAGTGAAGCAAATGAAGTTGGAGTTTGCCATCATTCCTGGAGGATTAACAAAAGAACTCCATCTGCTGGACGTTGATGTAAATGGGGCATTCAAAGTGAAGTTGCAAGTGGCATGGGAGCAATGGATGACAGATGGCGAACATACCTTTACTAAGACTGGGCGAGTTACGCCATCATATGTGAATGGATTGTGGATGCCTGGGCTAAAGTATCTGCTTTAACTGTTGTCTGAGCTTTCGCGAACAATCACCTGACAGCAAAACTGACTCTGACAATAATGAGCAGGAACAAGGCTTGTTTGATGCAGAAATTGCCCAGCTGTTAAATTCGGACACGGAGGATCAGGACTTTCAAGGATTTGTGGAAGATTGAATAAAAAATAACATGAGTGTTCTTTTGCCTCTGTTACCAAGATTGATTATCAGTTAAAAAAAAGAAAAACTATGTGTTGTGAAATAGTGGAATTAAAGCCCGTGTAAAGTAACAACAAATGTGTGTTCTGAGTTTGTCACTGCACAGGAATATTAGTTATTAGTCATCCAGCCAAATTTGAATGATTAAAAACACTGTGAAGCATATGAAATTTGGTTACAAAGTAATGAAAAAAGGATCAGTTTTCTCTGCTCTGAGACGCTGGGGGCGTGTCCGCTGCAGGCGCTGAAACCTGTCTGTCTCATCCTCTAGCAGCACCTCCTTCTCTTCCCCACATCACTGCATTTCCTCCGTTTCTGAGTTCCGGCTGGTTCGTTAAGTTTGAGGTTCTACCCACATGTAAAACTGCGCATCGCTGCTTTTTGAGGAGTTGAAATATTTCCACACAACCACAATGCTTCAGACTTGTTGATCAGTGAAGGAGCGGAATGTGCTGCTACGCCATTCTGAGCTTTGTTTAGCATATGAAGGCAGCAGGTGGCAGAAGTAGCTCCTACCTATCATGCTGGTTTAGTTACTGTCTACTGTGTGGCTCCTCTGCACAGAATCGACCCAAAGCTTTTTCAGACGGTCATCCCTCGGATGAAGGAGCGGGAAAACCACTGAAGCTACCGCACTGTACGGTTTTATATGGCGAGAGCAGCAGGGGGCGGGGTTATCCTGAAGGGCAGGCGTGTGACGACACGCGGCTGCCCTTTTAGACCCGCCCATAAAATCCTGAAACAAAAAACTCTTGAAACGCAATTTGAAGGCTAGCTCCACAATTCAGTTTTTAATTGTTGGGAGGTTTTTCACATGTTTAGAACAGTATATTTATTATGTTTATGATGTGGTTTGAAGAAAATAGCAGAATTCCCTTTATTCCCTTCTCTTTAAGCTCAACTACCGGTAAACTCAATGGTTTTTGTAGACCTCATGTGCCTTAAAACAGTGCGCCTTATGTGTGGGTTAAGTACAGAAATAGACCCCGTAATTGAGACTGCACCTTATAATATGGTGCAGAAAATACGGTACTTAATTAAATACATAATCTATGTTTCACTGACTTACAGAATGAGGAAACATCTTTTGTAAAATTAAACCTTAATCAGCTGCAATGTTGATCAGTGTTGCAGCCATCTTGAGTTGGCTTGAGTCTAAAAGTTAAATCAGCTGTAAATCCAACGAGAACGTTCTAGAAGTTTCATTAAAATCTGGTCATTAGTTCATGATGCTCTGTAAGACAATGCAGGTACATCCACCTTCATTACAAAGTATATTTTTTATGTTTTAAACTGGATTTAACTCATTTCTCCACCTGGTGCCTGTTATTAGGACACTGACAGAGTTTGTATGTTCTGTAATGTAATGTAAGATGTAAGTGTGCTGGTTTATTTTTACTGGGACTCTACTGAAAGTTTTTTAAGCTGTGAGCTTTTATCTGTGTGGCGTGAGTATAATATATTTTCCTTATCGAAGTGAGTAATTAAACACACATTTTAACTGACGAGGTTTTAGTTCGTTTGAAAAGCAGATAATAAAGATTTGCTTGTTGGTTTTAGCTGAGAATGAAAATCCCGGCCTATCAGCTTCTTCAGAGAACCAAGCTTCACTTAGCATGTCTAAGAATCATGGGAAATGTAGTTTTGAACTGTCTAATTAGCAGCAGGGAAAAATATAAATGAAGACGAGGAGAGAATCTCCATTCTCCAGCTGCTCCTGCCTTTATCATCCTGATTCCTCCCAGGACTGGGGTTTGTTTCATCCCAGCTGATCACCACCTCTCGCATTCTGCCTCTCTGTCAGAGCCCCAGTGAGCACACAGTGTTTGCGTCACTCCTTTCAGCACATGAAGGGAAGAGGGGGGAGGGTAAGACAGAGACTGGATGGAAGAAGGAGGGTGCTATCTGCCTCCTCTGCATCAGTGTCAACATCACTACCTTCGTCACCGGAAAACATAGAGGAAGATCATCGCAGCAGAGCTTCAACGCAGAAGAAAACACCATCAGCAGCAGGAGCAGCTCCGCTTCCTCCTTTACCAGACACACGTTCAAGGATTGAGCCATAGCATTTTCCCTGACTCTGGGAAGCCACAATCTCTCCCAGACAGGAAGAGCTTTCCAAGGCATGACCTGAGAGGCAGCCATTACTCCATCTCCATCAAGATGGGAAATCAGGAAGCAAAGCAAAAGAAGGCTGCAGCAGCATCAAATAATGGAAGCTACCCTTCATTGGATGAAGGATGGAAGGAAGGAGGAGGGGATACAACAAAAAAAGGTGGGAAGAAACTTAACAGCAAGCATGGAGGTAAAGGAGCAGGGAGCAGCGGAGGAGGGACACATGGCACAGGACCAGTAAAGAAGAAAAACAAATCTGACTCTAAGTCCTCAGTTTTTTCCCTCCGCAAGAGAAGGAACAACCTGAAAGGGAAAGGAGACACATGCTCATCAGTAACAGGCTCAAAGGAGGATGTTTTAGCATCTCATCATGAAGAACTGGACTGCACTAAAACACCTGATTTATCTGCAGATGAATTAGGACAGTCGGACACTGAGGCTGCATTTCCTGACAAAACTAAGAAAACAGAACAGAGAAAACGAGATGGAGATGGAGGGAAAGAGCAAAAGCAGGTGGTACAGAGGAAAACCTCAACAGCAGCAACCTCTCCAACAGAAGAAGGAGGGCAGAAAGGAGGAAGTTCAGGATCAGACACTGATATCTATAGCTTCCATTCAGCAGCTGACCACGAGGATTTACTCGCGGATATCCAGCTGGCTATTAGACTCCAGCATCAGCAGCATGGGGGAGTTACCTCACCGATGGAGGCACATGGAGGGGCAGGTGGAGACCTGAGCTGGGCAGCAGCAGAGGACAGGACAAAGCTGAGTAATGGGATTATGAAGTTCCCTCCACCTGAAGTTGTTGACTTGACCCCGGAATTAGAGCTGGGATCGGATGCCCTGTCATTCCTAGAGACAGGAAATCTGATTGACTCGGTCAGACCCACAGACCCGCCTGACGTGTCACCAGGTTCACAGACCCACATCTCCTCCCCATCTGAGGTGCAGGGGGAGACCAAGGAGGAGGTGGGACATCCTGAAATAAATGACCAGAGAGAAAAGGAGAAAGAATCTACTCTTCTTATTTCCACAAGCACAAAGGATCAGCATGCTTTGCTGCAGCAGCCCCCTCTCACAGACATCTCCATGGCTACTGTTGGGGGGGCAGCATTCAGCCCATTCACCATGGCAACCAGTGGAAACACCTCCCCTGAAGTCCTGTTGGACAGAACAGGAAAAAGTTCAGGAGGGTCGGAGGAAGTAAGAACTGAGACACAGGAGGAAGAAGAGAAGCTGGATGCGGTGGTCCTCAGTCCCGTAGTTACAAGCACCAACAAAGACCTTGAACCTGCAGAAGTCCTCAGTTCAGGGACTGTGTTTGAAGAATCTGAGTGTCAGTTAGTCTCAGATACTAGTGCAGAGTCCCTGGAGGACTGCCTGAGTGCTTGTTCTGAAACTAACCACTCAGCTGCTGCCTGCACCAGTGTTACTATCTGTGAGCAGCAGGACAGGAGAAGCAGCACCTGCTTTACCACACCGTCCCCCCAAGACAGCCCCAACATGGCCAAACAGCTCCTCAGGTCCACCCATTCCTCCAGCTCTTCTGGACATGTGGTGAAACCCTACCCTCCTATTTTCCCTTCCTACATCAAGACCACTACCAGACAGCTCAGCTCCCCAGGACACTCACCAGGCCTGTCCCCGTCTCACAGCCCCCTGTCCCCCCGCAGAGCCCAACATCACATCTACAGGTACATACAAGTCTTACAGCATGCCCCATGTTGTCTTTTCATTGTTATCATATCAAAGTTAAGCTCATCTTGGGACTTTTTGTATGTGGTTCCTGTCAGTCTCCATCACATTACATGTCCCAAACTGCTCAGACCACACAGAGTCAAAAACCATCAGCTGTTAGCATGATGACACCACCAGATGTTGATCACCTCATTTAAAACAGCAACAACAGAGTCATTTAAATATGTTCTAAAATAATATATTTATTTATTGGATAAAGCCTTGACTGGGAAAATAAATAGTTTTACCTATTTAAGATGTTTTATGAAAACAACAATGTTCAGAGTTTTGAAATATAAAAGTTTAGGAAAACCAGCTTTTGTTAATTAGTAGCCCACGAGCAAGCTAAACAGAAGGTTGTGACGTTCACTGAGCAGGTAACAGGTAGGACACCTGCTCTCTGTGCACTGCTGTGACGTTGGCTCAGTTGTTGCTATTTTAAAGTTTTTAAAACATTTTTCCTGGTCACTTTGGTTACACGCAGATACAAAATAATCTGGATACAAAAACATGTTGAGGGTAAAAACAAGAGGCAAAGATTATATTCTGACAGCAGCAGAAAACATCTGCTTCAGCATCAAAGACACAATCCAGTCCAACTTTATCTATAAAGAACTTTAAACACAACACATGTCAAAAATCACGGGACATACAGTATAGAAAGTGTTCTACTCTTAAAATCAACATCAAGGCAGCTGGTTCCACGGCTCTGGTGCTGCTGCAGCAAAAACCAGATCTGGAGCTGCTGATCAGCTGATTGTAAGGATCATAGAGGACTGACATGTTCGAGGAAGAGCGATACATTCAAAAAGGATTTTAAAATTCACCCAAAATCAGAGAAAGTTAAACTCAGTATGATGGAGTCAGAATCATGTGTTGAGATTTTCCCTCTTGCTTGAGTTTAAATGCTTCTGACTGTGTGTCACAGTGTGTGAAAGGAGACTCCAGTCAGTTCAGGTGTGACCCACAGGTTGTTGGAGATGGGTTCTATTAAAGGTTCTTCCACTAGCAGCATCGTTTACTGTTGCTGGGTAGTCATATAGAGAACTCACACAGTCATTTTAACATAAACTCTCGCTAACTTCCTGTGATGTGACCACGGGAGGCTGTTCACCAGCTGGTAGGTTAATAAAGTTTGAGCCCTTCAGGGGTAGGTCGGCGTGCTGATCTATACTGTCCAGCAGACTGATGCTTTAAATGGCTGAAAACTTCCTCCCACACATCATGACATAGGACTGCACAGTGGGGCAGTTAGAATTGTTACACTGAAGGTCCAGGGTTCGAATCCCGATTGGGGTCTTTCTACATGGAGTTTGTTTGTTCCATATGTGGATCTTCTCCTGCTGCTGAGGTTTCGCCACACGTCTGTCAGGTTATTTGGCGTTTGTAAGTCGGCTCTAGGTGTGAGTGTTTGTAAATGGTTGTTTGTCTCTTTGTAGTCCAGCAAAGTCCCGTCCAGGTGTAACTCCACCTCTCACCAAATGGCCGCTGGAGATAAGCACCACCCCCCATGATCCAGTCTACAGGAACAAGCGGGTAGAGAAACAGATAGATGGATGGATACAGTACGGTGTGAAGGTCTTGAGCCACCTGTCATTTCTTACCTGACCATTTTGTTATGACACTATGACACTGATCTGGCTTTCACAGATAAATCCAATGATTATGACCGCTGACCACTTATGGACACTGGGATCACCTGCATCCTGGCATTTACCTGGATCTTACTCCAACACTTACATTGTCATGGCAACAGCATCCTACAGAAGGGGGGTGGCAAGGAGCAAGAAGATCCACACAAACCCCCCATGATCTATTCAAAGGATCTGTTGCTAAGCTGTTGGTACACACATATGTTGTGTGTTCATGCACTGACATGAGCTGTTTTGGTAACATAATGTAGAACTTCTTCATGTAATTTGATCGGAGCAGGAATCATTTTAGGCATCAAAAGGTTTCCTGTTTTACCAGATGTTTCTACAGGCTTCTTCATATCATTAAGACATAAAGAAATGAACGCTGAATCAAGACCTTTGCACCGTAACTACTTATAGAAACAAGTACATGAGACTTAGATCATCTTTTAACAACATGGAAGAATTAGTTAGACTATGTGGAAAACTACTTTCAAGTAAAACTAACCACAGCTGTAAACTTTGCCAGGACGGTGGCTGAGGGTCACAAGACCCGCAAGCAGCGCTCTCGAAGTCTTGCCAGTCCTTTGAGTCGCTCAGCTGACTGGACTGAAGAGCTTGAGAGGAGGCTACGGAGCAGAGAGGATGATGAAGGAGGGTCAGGAGAATATCTGCTGAGCTACAGAGAAGGTGGTAGTCAACCCATCTGTGCTACCAGAAGATCGTCCTGTGGACAGGTCTCTGTTTGTGGATTTCAGGACGTCTTCACAGGTGAGTAACATGACCAGTAAACATCAGCATCACTTTGATCAATGAAACACCTTCGTATTATGGAAATGGATTGAAATGTTCTTCAGCTCATATAACAGGACTGAATGAATCCCTGCGTTGTCTGCAGTGTCGGCCCTTTCAAAATAAAACCAGTGAACTCTGTTGACCTCGACATGTTTCCTATCAGTTAAAGGTTTTTGTAAAGATCGTCTATCTGGTATTGATCTTGTTCCGTCATATTCTATCTGTTCTTTCAGTTAAGAACTTGAATATCACGGTTTTTTTTTTACATTTTTGCTGGATCAAGTTTCAGCACTTTCAAGGAAGTTACATTTTCATACAGATTATAAAGCTTCATGAAAGGAAAGTTCTCCTGTCTTTCAGCTGTAGTCCACTGGGAGCATTGTGACGTCCCTGATCCAGACTCCCCAGAGAACCTGCAATAAAACCTGTAACAGACACTGTAGGAGAACACAGTGTTCTAATGGGTTATGAGTGAAAAACATCAGCCTTCCTGACCTGAAGCAGTCCCAGACCATCACACTACCACCACCATGTTTCACTGTTGGTGGGATGTTCTGTTTCTAACATGCTGTTTTACTCCAGATGTAACAGGACTCACACCTTCCAAAAACTTTGTCTCATCAGGACACACAATATTTTCCAAGAAGTCTTCAGGATCATCCAGATGTTTCTGGTGAATGTGAGACGGGTCTTTGTTCTGTTTGATCTTCAGTGGTTCTGGTCTTGGAACTCTTGAGACCATTTTAATCTAGGTTCTTTTATTATTATTGAACCATAAACTCTAACCATCACTGAGGTGAGTGAGGTCTGCGGGTCTTTAGATCTCAGTCTGGTTCTTTGGTGACCTCCTGAATGAGTTGTTGATGACCTCTTGCAGTAATTCTGGTGGGTCGGCTGCTCCTGTGAAGGTTCTCCACTGTTCCATGTTCCTCCATGCGAGGATGTCTCTCACTGTGGTTCTCTGGAGTCTTTAGAAACGACTCTTTGATTCTTTTAGTCCCTTTTAGACCTCTTCCATGTACATTACTATCTTGGCCACCATCATATAGAAAAGGTCAGTCCATCACATTGGACTAACATATTCCTGGGATGTAGAGCTCGAATGGTCTGCACTTCAGATAAAAAAGCTAATGAATTCTCGTATTACCAGGAGTCCATTGAAATATTTATACATTTATACTGCTTCAGTGATAAATTGTGATATATGTTGCAGCACTTTGTGTTTCTTGTGTTTCACCTGTGGATGATCAGGTCGTACTCTCTTGGAGAAGCTGTTCCTACAGCAGCAGCAAAAGGAGCCAGAAGACGCTGAGAGGCTCTGTTCCAAGATCCTAGCCATGGGTCTCCTGCTGCCTTTCACAGACTGCTTCAGAGAGCAGTTAGGTGGCAGCACCGCCCACATGACCTCCGCTTCATCAGCCAAGTTTGACGTATGTAGCTGTAACTCTCTCACGTTATTTTCCCTGCTTGTTTATTGACA
Organism: Pachypanchax playfairii; assembly: GCA_006937955.1. Taxonomy (NCBI): domain Eukaryota; kingdom Metazoa; phylum Chordata; class Actinopteri; order Cyprinodontiformes; family Aplocheilidae; genus Pachypanchax; species Pachypanchax playfairii. The sequence continues at coordinate 928,314 of SSNP01000154.1, read as the reverse complement.
CTGAAAAAGTTCCACACAAACTGATTGCTTTCTTTTTAAGGTGAACTGATGAATATAACTGAGTCAATATGTTATTTAAAGAGTCTATTTCACACAAATTTTATGACTTTGTTGTTATTGCTTAAGTATTAACCTGTAGAGGTTAACCAGGTAGAGTGAGAATCAATAGAATGAGGCTGAGTCGGGACGCCCCCCCCTCCCATCTAGTTTGATGGAACCTGAGACCTCCTTCCATTGTTTAATGTTGGTTCTTCTTGTTTAATGGCTTTCTCTCTCTGTCCTGTCTGTCCAACATATTTATGTTCCTGCACACTGTCAGAACCAAATCAGAATCAAATCAGAACTGAATCAAAACTGAATCAGAACTGAATCAGAAATCATGAAAGATTAAATATTTTCAAGAAACAAAAAAGAAGTCCAGCAGTTATTTTTTGAAAAAATGTTTGGATTGTTTCCTTGAAACGTCAGTATTTAATTTTAAAATGAATAAATTAAATTCTTTAAATTCTGAGAAATATACTTTGTTTTTAAAGTTATATTTGTTTCTGCAGCATGACCAGTTGTATACATGGGCAGCTGTCAGTCAGCCGCCACACTCACTGGACCTTCTTGAAGGAAAACTATCAAGTCACATCAAGGGACCCTTGGCCCAGGTGAGGCCAGGTGTGGACAATCAAGCCGAAGTCAAATCCACAGAACCAGGTGAGAACAACCTCTAAATATGTTGCAATGTATTCCATGTATGTAACACGTATGTAACAAGTATTCCAATCATAACAGTCAGTCAGACAGACAGACAGACAGACAGACAGACAGACAGACAGTCAGTCAGACAGACAGACAGTCAGTCAGTCAGTCAGTCAGTCAGTCAGTCAGTCAGTCAGACAGACAGACAGACAGACAGACAGACAGACAGACAGACAGTCAGTCAGTCAGTCAGACAGACAGACAGACAGACAGACAGACAGACAGACAGTCAGTCAGTCAGTCAGTCAGTCAGTCAGTCAGTCAGTCAGTCAGTCAGTCAGTCAGACAGACAGACAGACAGACAGACAGACAGACAGACAGTCAGTCAGTCAGTCAGTCAGTCAGTCAGTCAGTCAGTCAGACAGACAGACAGACAGACAGACAGACAGACAGTCAGTCAGTCAGTCAGTCAGTCAGACAGACAGACAGACAGACAGACAGTCAGTCAGTCAGTCAGTCAGTCAGTCAGACAGACAGACAGACAGACAGACAGACAGTTAGTAGCTAGCTAGCTAGTTAGTTAGTTAGTTAGTTAGTTAGTTAGTTAGTTAGTTAGTTAGTTAGTTAGTTAGTTAGTTAGTTAGTTAGTTAGTTAGTTAGTTAGTTAGTTAGTGTCACTGAAAAATGTTTTAAAGAAAATAAATCAAATGTTTTTCGAGATTTAATCACACACACACACACGTATGTTTGTTTTGGTATCCTTATGGGGACCGTCCATTGACTTCCATTGATTTTAGTAACTAGATTTATACCTAACCCAAACCCTTTTCCTAACCTTAACCATTACTGATCTATAACTAAACCTAAGACTAACTAAAACTCTATTCACACCATACCTATAAACCTAACCCCTAACCCTAAAAAGGGGAGTCCCCCTCATGGGGACCAGGCTTCTGTCCCCACAAGAACCCTCGGACCCCAGAAAGATAGTAAATGTCTAGAAACTGGTCTTAAGGAGGTTAGAAAAACAAGCCCACACACACACACACACACACACACACACTCTGTTTTTGAAGTCGTGTGTTTTCTAACATCTTGTTTCTGTTGTTCAGATCATGATGATGTCATCTCAGGATTAAAACTCCAGGAGCAGGAGATGTTACAGGTCTGTCACTTCAGTGTTTCCTCTTTGCACGACTTGTTAGTGTGACACACAATGAGTTGTGAACAAAAACACTAAGATGAGGTTCTAACAGCTCACACAGCTTTCAGAAACACAGTGTAATGTTATCCCTCCTCATGGTTTCTCCTCTCTGCAGGAGGATTCTGTTCCACCCTCAATAAAACTGAAGGAAAAACACGTTAACGTCATTCAGCAGCTTGAACAGACCATAGAAGACCTCAGGACTAAGATTGCTGAGCTGGAGCGACAGCCTCCTCTAGTGGACGTGGATGTCGTGAGAAGCTCCACCACAGACAGAGAGTGTGGGGGGGAGGAGGGCCTACTGAGGGCTCTGTGTGACGCTCACCTGCAGACGGAGACGACCTCCTCTCTGGGCTGCCTGGAGGTCAAGTCAGTTCAGACCTCCCCCATGGAAGAAAGCTTTAGGTTCAAAGTGCCTTGTAATGAGCCCCCTCCCACGCAGAATGGCTTCCAATGCTCATGTCAGCTCCAGCCTCCTCCACCACCTCCTCCTCTACCTGGTGGCACTGCTCCACCTCCTCCACCCCCACCTCCTCTACCTGGTGGCACTGCTCCACCTCCGCCTCCTCCCCCACCACCTCCTCTACCTGATGGCACTGCTCCACCTCCACCTCCTCCTCCACCTCCTCTACCTGGTGGTACTGCTCCACCTCCACCTCCTCCTCCACCTCCCCTACCTGGTGGCACTGCTCCTCCTCCACCTCCTCTACCTGGTGGCACTGCTCCTCCTCCACCTCCTCTACCTGGTGGCACTGCTCCTCCTCCACCTCCTCTACCTGGTGGCACTGCTCCTCCTCCACCTCCTCTACCTGGTGGTAGTGCTCCACCTCCACCTCCTCCTCCACCTCCTCTACCTGGTGGCACTGCTCCCCCTCCCCCCCCACCTCCACCTGGAGCTGTCGGTGTTCCTCCAGTGCTTCATGGAGCACTGGGTTCCCTCCCCCCTCCTCTGCCACTGGGCCTGTTTTCTCTGGCTCTAACTCAGGAGAAGCTGACGAGGAAAGCCGTGGTGGAGCCACCCAGACCCATGAAGCCTCTGTACTGGACCAGGATTCAGCTCCACCCAAAAAAGTAATGATACTACCTGAGGATGCACATGGTTGTTGTCATGCACTATAAAAACTCTCTAAAGAGTTGCTACAGCATCTAGTTTCCCTTTGGGGAGTTCATAAAATCAGATTATTGACTGAAGAGGTTGTTAGACAGTTTGTTGCAGCTTGGTGAAGCTAGACAGAGTCAACAGGTGATTAACAGGCTTCTGTAGAACCTGACACTTCACTGAACAGGTAATTCAACCCCTCACTTTGGTGTGTTGGAGCAGGAAGAACACCACTGCTTTGGTCCAGTTCAGGTCAGTTTGAATACGATCAGATTCAGTGTCAAAGGAAACCAGCAGATCTTCACTGGATCCTCCATCCTGAGCAGAGGAACGTCCAGCAGAACCAGACTCACGATGCCCTCTAGACTCCAGACAACATGATTAGATAAAAATTAGCAGTAAAATATTGACTTCTTGTGTAAAAATGAAGATGCCCTATTATGTCTCTTTAGTGCAAACGTATTCATGGTCGACTCAGAACAATCCTGCTCAGATGCATCTTGTATCTGTGGTGTTGCTTCATTTAACTTTGAACTGTGGTGTTTCTCAGAGATGCTTCTTCTTCACTGGTGTGGGAGATTATTGAAGAGCCTGAAGTGGACTTTGATGAGTTTGTGGAACTGTTCTCCAAAACAGCTGTAAAGGAGAAGAAGCAGCCACTGTCTGACACCATCACTAAGTCCAAAGCCAAACAGGTGTGTGTCTACGAGACATTAAAATGTTGTGCGTCATGTCAACACATCAGTCAGGTGAGATCAGCAAAAGGTTTTTGTTTCCTGTCACTCTGAACACACTGCAGCTGCTGTTGGACCACCACCATGATGCTGCATGCCTGACGAGTTCTTTTACTCTCTTCATGTCAATGTTTTAAATCTGCTTCAGCTTGAGCTGAACATTTCAGATGTTTCTGCCTGGCTGAGTTTTCAGTTCTGTTTCAGACTGACACACAGACTTTGTGAGTCTCTCATGTAACTGATTCTGGATCTGATTTGGTTTTCAGGTCGTGAAGCTTCTGAACAATAAGCGCTCTCAGGCAGTTGGGATCCTCATGTCCTCCTTACATCTGGACATGAAAGACATTCAGCATGGTGAGCTCAACTGAAACACCCCGACGTGTGAAGGTCAACCCAAAGCAGACGATTCAGAACGTTGTTTCAGAATTCCGATGGTTCTGTTGGTTATGAACAACCAGAACCACAAAGTTCATGTGTTACGTTTTCCCAAAAGCAAAACCCAAGTGTGACTCAGGCTTGTTGTTTATTATCAGAAAACTAAAAAAAGAGCCCACAACCCCACCCAAACCCCAAAACAAAAGTGTACAAATGGGTTCTAAAGGGTAGTAATGAGAAAAAAAATCCACACTACTACCCACTGATTCTATCAAAGGATAGATGGAATAATATTAATGTGAATGAAACAATAAACCAAAGGTGGAGATATGAGGAAAACAAAGGTGTATCCTGTTTGTGCAAACTAAACGGACCAAGTCTTAAACTCACAGAAAGCCAACAAGAAATTTACAATCTGATCTCCAAAAGTCTCAAAACACTTCTGACATGTGCTTTGCAAACTTCCCAAAAAGCCATCTGAGAAAGATTCTGCTCTGCCTTATAAAGCCCTCCCACTGATTCCAACAGCAGGTGTGCTCCTCCTCCCAGGTGGAACCTATGAGTCCCAATCAACTGCAGGAACCATGGTAACCAAAACCAAAAAAAACAACAATAGACAAAGAATCCCTCCAATTTCATCAAGTCAATTAGTTTGCATCTAACAATCCATAACATCACGTAACCTCATTACGTCTCAAAGTATCATCCAAAAACATTGTTCCTTGAATTAAATCTGGACTTTAGGCTTTTTTCCTGCCGAATCTTCATGCTTCACAGAAAAAAATCAAATTTTTAGCTCTTTTTTACATTTTCAGCATCAGTCAGGGCTGGAAACAGCTGACTTTGAGTTGACTTTGACTCGGTCTTTTATATTTGGAGTTTGAATGGGATTAATTTAAGAAGGTGAATTGTTTTCCTCTTTGATGAAGAGGTTCCGACGGATGAGGAGATGTCCATCGTGTTACAGGCCTGTCATGTAGTTTAACACTTATTAAAGATAATCTCATCTTCCCACAACATGCCACATGCAGCAGGTGACCTCCACCTAGTCATGAGCTGTTCATTTGTTTTGCATACATTTAGCAGGAAGCACAGTGTTGACCAATGATCTCTCTGTGTCTCTGTTCGTCAGCCATCCTGAACTTGGACAACAACGTAGTGGACATGGAGACCCTGCAGGCGCTGTATGAAAACGTGAGCAGCAGACAGACACACCTGTTTATTACAGTCTGTAACACTCAGTGATCCAAGTGCGACACCAGGTGTGTTTTAGAGTGCCGTGGTGGAAAAGAAAGGAGGATACTTCAGATTATATGTGAGATTTAATCCTGCAAACTGAGAAAAATCTGAGATTTTAATCAGCTGTTCAAACTGCACAGGAAGTTAAGAGACAGATCTGAACACGGCGTCCATTATCCAGTAATGGCTCTGTAAATATAAACGTATATTCCTCTGAGGGAGTTTTATAAGAACCACCATCAGGATCCTCATGTATACGACATCTACAGTGTGTTTAGAACAGCAGTACAAAAAGTGTAACAACCATTGACAAGAAGAACGACCTGCTGATACATGCAGTAGTGACAGAGTGTGACACAGTCATGAGACTCACCTGTTTGACTACATCTACCTGAGCTTCTGAGACGCCAGTGCCATCAGCTGGAGCTCCATATCAGCAGCGTGCAGGGCTGGGACTGCCTTTCAGTCATGTGACTTGGACTTATTGGTTCTGTTTACTGCTTTGAAAGGATTTTACTATGAGATGGTTTCACATAAATAAACTGAATTCAACTGAAGGAGAGTAGGAGACACTGTGTCAAATATCCACATGTTGAAGGTGAATGTTACAGATGTTTCAGGTTGTTCACACCCACCATCCTGTTTGTCTCTAAGATGAATCCCAGTTCATTTAACACATAGAAACATTGGAGTGTAACTTTAGTTACTTAAGAAGCTGATAATGGTTGGACAGAACTTCATCTTGTAGAAGGAGGATCTGGTTTCTCTTCTGGTTTTAGAGAACATCAGTGAAGAACTCAAGGACCTTCATGCTGAGAATCCAAACAGTACTTCAGGTTCTGTATAAATCCTCATTAGACTGCAGCAGTGTTGATGTTTGGAACGCGTGTGGGAGAGGTTTCTGCACATGGAGACGTCCCGTGCTCCTGCAGGGTGAACGTTTCCCTCACCAGGACAGTTGCAGACGTTGTCAGGTATCTGCGACACTCTGCAGACTTCAGGGTCATTTTCCACAACCTTCACAACCGTTGTTTGGGCTTCACAGTGGGACAGCTGTTGTCTCACAGTGAGAAGGTTGAGGGTTCAAGGCCAGATCAGGACCTTTCTGCCTACATGGTCTCCTTGTGCACGTGAGGGTTTTCTCCAGTTTCCTCCCATAGACCTAAAATAAACAAGGCAGGTTGATTGGCAGCTGTAAATATGGACCTGGTGTGAGTGAATGGATGTTGGTCCCTGTGATGGAACTGGTGACTTGTCCAGATGTGACCCCGCCTCTCACCCAATGGCGGGTAAAAAAAATGACTGACAGCACAGTTTTGTTTCAGTGTGTTGAACAAACTGAATCCGTCTTGTGTTTCTCAGAGAGCTCAGCAGGAGGAGCTGGACAAGATTGAAAAGCACATGAAGTCTTCCAAAGACAAGGACAACCCCAAACCTCTGGACAAACCTGAGCAGTGAGTGATTCACCGTGTCTCCTGAACACACACGAGGGTTGTTAACACACGTCTGAGCCGAGTGAAGTCGAGCTGTGGCTCCTTATCACCTGATTCATACGCTCACATCAATACAACAGTTTAATGTTCTGCTATCAGTGTAACTCTGCGGCATCAGCCAGAAGCTGTAATATATCATATATAATGGAAAATAATCTGCCTCACATGTTCTCCAAAATAATCCAGAGATGTTCCGATTCTGAGATAAAACATCTGTCTTCTGACTGATTGTTTGATAAAGTGTCAATTAAAAACTAAAAGTTACTCCATGATGACAGAACTGAAGTTTTCACCAACACAGTTTCACAGTTCATTCTCTTAAAATGATGAAATGACGAGTCCTTAAAGTGTCACAGTAAAACAGAAGCATCCCGTGTGCAACCTGTAACATGCATGTAACATACAGTGGGGCAAAAAAGTATTTAGTCAGCCACCAATTGTGTAAGTTCTCCCACTTAAAAAGATCAGAGAGGCCTGTAATTTACATCATAGGTATACCTCAACTATGAGAGACAAAATGAGGAAAAAAAATCCAGAAAATCACATTGTCTGATTTTTAAAGAATTTATTTGCAAATGATGGTGGAAAATAAGTATTTGGTCACCTACAAACAAGTAAGATTTCTGGCTTTCACAGACCTGTAACTTCTTTAAGAGGCTCCTCGGTCCTCCACTCGTTACCTGTATTAATGGCACCTGTGTGAACTCGTTATCAGTATAAAAGACACCTGTCCACAACCTCAAACAGTCACGCTCCAAACTCCACTATGGCCAAGACCAAAGAGCTGTCAAAGGACACCAGAAACAAAATTGTAGACCTTCACCAGGCTGGGAAGACTGAATCTGCAATAGGTAAGCAGCTTGGTGTGAAGAAATCAACTGTGGGAGCAATTATTAGAAAATGGAAGACATACAAGACCACTGATAATCTCCCTCGATCTGGGGCTCCACGCAAGATCTCACCCCGTGGGGTCAAAATGATCACAAGAACGGTGAGCAAAAATCCCAGAACCACACGGAGGGACCTAGTGAATGACCTGCAGAGAGCTGGGACCAAAGTAACAAAGGCTACCATCAGTAACACACTACGCCGCCAGGGACTCAAATCCTGCATAGCCAGACGTGTCCCCCTGCTGAAGCCAGGACACGTCCAGGCCCGTCTGCGGTTTGCTAGAGAGCATTTGGATGATCCAGAAGAGGATTGGGAGAACATCATATGGTCAGATGAAACCAAAATAGAACTTTTTGGTAGAAACTCAACTTGTCGTGTTTGGAGGGGAAAGAATGCTGAGTTGGATCCAAAGAACACCATACCTACTGTAAAGCATGGGGGTGGAAACATCATGCTTTGGGGCTGTTTTTCTGCAAGGGGACCAGGACGACTGATCCGTGTAAAGGAAAGAATGAATGGGGCCATGTATCGTAAGATTTTGAGTGAAAACCTCCTTCCATCAGCAAGGGCATTGAAAATGAGACGTGGCTGGGTCTTTCAGCATGACAATGATCCCAAACACACCGCCCGGGCAACGAAGGAGTGGCTTCGTAAGAAGCATTTCAAGGTCCTGGAGTGGCCTAGCCAGTCTCCAGATCTCAACCCCATAGAAAATCTCTGGAGGGAGTTGAAAGTCCGTGTTGCCCAGCATCAGCCCCAAAACATCACTGCTCTAGAGGAGATCTGCATGGAGGAATGGGCCAAAATACCAGCAACAGTGTGTGAAAACCTTGTGAAGACTTACAGAAAACGTTTGACCTCTGTCATTGCCAACAAAGGCTATATAACAAAGTATTGAGATTAACTTTTGTTATTGACCAAATACTTATTTTCCACCATAATTTGCAAATAAATTCTTTAAAAATCAGACAATGTGATTTTCTGGATTTTTTTTCCTCATTTTGTCTCTCATAGTTGAGGTATACCTATGATGAAAATTACAGGCCTCTCTGATCTTTTTAAGTGGGAGAACTTACACAATTGGTGGCTGACTAAATACTTTTTTGCCCCACTGTACATGTTTTGTCCATGTTGCAGATTTCTCTACCAGCTGTCCCTCATCCCAAACTTCTCCAGCAGAGTCTTCTGTATCCTCTTCCAGTCCAGCTTCTCAGAGTGCATGTCGTCTCTCACCAGAAAACTGGACATCCTGCAGAGGGTGTGCGAGGTGAGCCAATCAGAACGCAGCTACACTGTTGGAATTCATTATTTATATTCATGTGTTTTGATGAGACAGCAGTCTACTGCAAAACTTTCACATTCAAGAATTTATTGTCCCGTTAGCATCATTTTAAACACACCACTCATCTTGACTTGAGAAACGTATTTTCACTTTCCAAACAGAAACCAAATGATTCAGAAAAAACATGTTTTTTACATCTTCATGGAAACCAAAAAGAGAAGGTTGTTGCACAGAGCAGACATCTTTAATCTAGTACTCAACAGTAAAACCAAGAGGTTCCATGTAGGCTGGAAACCTTCTGGTCCTGGACTGGTCCAGCAGTGGAATGAAAGGACGGCCGGGAGGATGAAAACATCTGCAGAAGATTCTACTACTACTACTACTACTACTACTACTACTACTACTACTACTACTGTCATTTAGCAGACGCTTTTATCCAAAGCGACTTACATTGAGAGAACATACAAGCAAGAAATCAAAGAGAAGGAAACAATATAAGGAGGCGGACTGTTTGGAGTCCAGTTTGGTTCAGACGCTGAAACATCAAGTGCGTTTTTTTTTGTTTTTTTTTACCCTTGTAGAGGTGTAACAAGGAGAAAACACCACAAGCTCGTCACAAAATAACAGCAACAAAAAGATATTCCTAAATGAGCCACATGAAATGAAAGAAATCCACATTATTCATCTATTTTACTTGTTTTTACTTTTTACTTTCATTAGTTTTGTAAATGACTGAATCGTTCAGATTTAATCATTTATTGTTTTTCTTGTTTTGGTTTACTATCATGTTTTACTTAAATAACAGGATAAACCAGATGTTTCACCACAACTGTGATGAACAGGTGAAGCGCCCTCACCTGTAGACTTGAAGCTACTATCAACTTAAACTGCTGTGCACATTCCCTTTTAATAGAGAATCCATATGCTGCTACACTCTCAGAAATAGAGGTACGAGACAAGAACATTTTTGTACCTATAGGTAAAATGTTTTAAAATGTTCCCTTAAAAGTACAATATTGGTCTTTAAAAGGTCAGAAATGCCCTTTAGAGTGTTCAAAGTGGACCTGGACTACAGGGTACACCCCCAGAGACAAGAATTTGTACCCTTCTTGTCGCTGGGGGTGTACCCTGTAGTCCAGGTCCCTTTTTGTACCTTATGAAATTGTTCCACTAAAACAATAAAATTACACCATGTTTTGAAGTCTTAAACCAACATTCTGAAACATAATATTGAAAATGATGGAAGAAACTTAATAAAATGGAGATTAACCAGCCTTGACCAGGGTTGTAGGTGCAGTTGAAATGGTACAAATTTGTACTTTATATCAATTTGAACACTCTAAGGGGCATTTCTGGCCTTTTAAAGACCAATATTGTACTTTTAAGGGAACATTTTAAAACATTTTACCTATAGGTACAAAAATGTCCTTGTCTTGAACCTCTATTTCTGAGAGTGTATGCACAGCACTGACGGATATATGCACCAAACATTTAGAGGTATCATAGATGCATCTCACTGAAACTCTATTTCTAACTAGTTGCTTGACCGTGTACGTCTCCTCAGGTGTTCTCCCACCCATTGTCGCTGTCAGGTGTCTGGAACTAAGCTGCCCTGGTGTCCACACACGCATGTCTGTTCTGTTACGTGGATCCGCTCTACAAGTATCACTCAGTTTGTTTGAGTGTTTTGTTCTCTGGTTTGTTTGAGGCTGAATTATAACTTTCATTGCGTTATTACATCATTTCTGATTATCTGTTATTAATACCGAACACTGCTACCTGTGTTTACAATCCAAATGACCACCGACGGATAAATGCACACAATGCTTATATACCCAAAACTGCTGAGCACTGAGGTCGTGTTTAAAATCGTCATCCACTGTATCAAAACCTTGAACAGGAACAAAACCTGGAAGTCAAAGTACTCCAATGCCCCTTTTCCATCGACAAATCAGCACGGCGTGCTTGAGAGCGGTACAGTATAGCGCAGATCAACTCGCTTGAGGCGGTGGAAACATAAAGCGGACGTAAGTGGGAATATGGGCGTGCCCATCTGACTATGAAAAGTGGTGCGTAAAAGTCTTTGTCCGCGACGTCACAGCACGTAAAACAACAACAACAATGGCGGATACAAGTGTGTTTTTGTACTTTGCACTCTGTCTGTGGTTCATTTTGGTTGGTTTGATTTTTGGTTCTTGTGGAGGAAGTCGCCATTGTCCAAAGTCAATTGTATTTTAAAATAAAATATTTGTTTGGTTGCTGGGAGTTTTTTTTAAAGCCTTTTGCAGGAGCGCTTCTATATCACACCACGTGCACAGCACACACAGCTGGGCCAATCAGGGACTACCACTACGTAGGTAGTCGTGTCACTGGTAGCAGTTTACTGGACCAATCAGTAGACAAGTGGGCGTGTGGGCCCGCTTTGGGCCGCTTCGGACCACCGAGGAGGTGGTCTGAAAAAATAGGCCGGGTTGGTGCGGAATGACGCGGTTAAGACCCGAGAAAGGCGGTGGAAAAGGGTCCGCAGGGGCTAAAGTGAACCGAGCCGCACCGTGTTCTGTAGGTGGAAAAGCGGCACAAGTGACCCAAATGGTTCCAGTTAAGGTTTAAAGTCCCGCCCACGAGTGTCCTGATTATGTAACTTGACACCTTTTGTCACATGCAGGTGTATGCAGGTACCATCACTGTGCCTGAGTGACAGATTATTGAACAAAAACCCTGATCTTTTTACAGACACTACAGGACAGTGGAACAGTGAAGAACATTCTGGGTCTGGTTCTGGCTTTTGGCAATTACATGAATGGTGGAAATCGAACCAGAGGCCAAGCTGATGGCTTCACCCTTGATATCCTGCCCAAACTCAAAGATGTCAAGAGCAGCGTGAGTGAAGAAGAAGAGTAGCGTCCTCTTCATTTTCTTTTCTTTGTCTAATTTCTGTTTCTTCTTTTTCCAAATGCAGGACGGTGCAAAAAGTCTTCTGTCCTACATCGTGTCCTATTACCTGAAAAATTTTGATGAGGTAAACAAGTTCTCGATCCAGATGGTTGGACTCATCTGCATGTTAAATACATGTCATATTCTCAGCTTTTACTTATTATCACGACTATGTGCAACATTGAAAGCAAAGTCAAGCATGAGACGACACAGTTTACAGTGGGGCAAAAAAGTATTTAGTCAGCCACCAATTGTGTAAGTTCTCCCACTTAAAAAGATCAGAGAGGCCTGTAATTTTCATCATAGGTATACCTCAACTATGAGAGACAAAATGAGGAAAAAAAATCCAGAAAATCACATTGTCTGATTTTTAAAGAATTTATTTGCAAATTATGGTGGAAAATAAGTATTTGGTCACCTACAAACAAGTAAGATTTCTGGCTTTCACAGACCTGTAACTTCTTTAAGAGGCTCCTCGGTCCTCCACTCGTTACCTGTATTAATGGCACCTGTGTGAACTCGTTATCAGTATAAAAGACACCTGTCCACAACCTCAAACAGTCACGCTCCAAACTCCACTATGGCCAAGACCAAAGAGCTGTCAAAGGACACCAGAAACAAAATTGTAGACCTTCACCAGGCTGGGAAGACTGAATCTGCAATAGGTAAGCAGCTTGGTGTGAAGAAATCAACTGTGGGAGCAATTATTAGAAAATGGAAGACATACAAGACCACTGATAATCTTCCTCGATCTGGGGCTCCACGCAAGATCTCACCCCGTGGGGTCAAAATGATCACAAGAACGGTGAGCAAAAATCCCAGAACCACACGGAGGGACCTAGTGAATGACCTGCAGAGAGCTGGGACCAAAGTAACAAAGGCTACCATCAGTAACACACTACGCCGCCAGGGACTCAAATCCTGCAGTGCCAGACGTGTCCCCCTGCTGAAGCCAGGACACGTCCAGGCCCGTCTGCGGTTTGCTAGAGAGCATTTGGATGATCCAGAAGAGGATTGGGAGAACATCATATGGTCAGATGAAACCAAAATAGAACTTTTTGGTAGAAACTCAACTTGTCGTGTTTGGAGGGGAAAGAATGCTGAGTTGGATCCAAAGAACACCATACCTACTGTAAAGCATGGGGGTGGAAACATCATGCTTTGGGGCTGTTTTTCTGCAAGGGGACCAGGACGACTGATCCGTGTAAAGGAAAGAATGAATGGGGCCATGTATCGTAAGATTTTGAGTGAAAACCTCCTTCCATCAGCAAGGGCATTGAAAATGAGACGTGGCTGGGTCTTTCAGCATGACAATGATCCCAAACACACCGCCCGGGCAACGAAGGAGTGGCTTCGTAAGAAGCATTTCAAGGTCCTGGAGTGGCCTAGCCAGTCTCCAGATCTCAACCCCATAGAAAATCTCTGGAGGGAGTTGAAAGTCCGTGTTGCCCAGCGTCAGCCCCAAAACATCACTGCTCTAGAGGAGATCTGCATGGAGGAATGGGCCAAAATACCAGCAACAGTGTGTGAAAACCTTGTGAAGACTTACAGAAAACGTTTGACCTCTGTCATTGCCAACAAAGGCTATATAACAAAGTATTGAGATTAACTTTTGTTATTGACCAAATACTTATTTTCCACCATAATTTGCAAATAAATTCTTTAAAAATCAGACAATGTGATTTTCTGGATTTTTTTTCCTCATTTTGTCTCTCATAGTTGAGGTATACCTATGATGAAAATTACAGGCCTCTCTGATCTTTTTAAGTGGGAGAACTTACACAATTGGTGGCTGACTAAATACTTTTTTGCCCCACTGTACGTACGTCTTTAAAAATGTGGTATTCTTGCTTCTATAATTTGTGAGTTAAGTTTTAAAGGTGCAATTTGTGCATTTTCCTTAGAAATTATATTTGAAGTAAAATATAATTAAATATTTATTCTGACGGGCACGACGTTGGCATTATGTTTACATCTACCAGTCAGTAGCTGACAGAGCAGCGCGCAGCATTGCAGGTTGCCTAATACAGCCAGCGAATAGTCTGGCACAGCGAGGTTGGTACTGTGGAGGGGGGCGGAGTCAGCGGATGAAGCAGTTGGGAGCCCTGGGGATATGTGGTGAATTTTGACCTTGTTGGCTTGCCATACTGGGATTTCATGTCATGCGACTAGCAGGGAAAAGTGTGGAAAAGTCATTAGTAGCTAATACAGAGTGGCAGGTGGCTGAAGTGTGGGTACTCCAGGTGGCAGGGTTCAGCTGGAGGACGCCTTGGAAGATGGCGTGGCGTGGCGGTGTGTGCACACTGGATGTTGTTGTTGTGTTCATGTTCCATATTCCACCTTTAATGCAGAATTCACACTTTAATAAAATGAGCAGATTTGCATCTTGTACATGTCACCTAGTTCTCATATAAAGCATGTTACCAGGACGGCTTACTTCCACCTACGTAATGTTGCTAAAATTAGGAGCATTTTGAATCAAAGGGATGCTGAAACTTTAGTTCACGCATTTATTACTTCTAGACTTGATTACTGTAATTCATTATTATCAGGGTGTTCTAATAGTGCTGTTAAAGGCCTCCAGCTGATCCAAAATGCTGCTGCCAGAGTTCTGATGAGAGTTAGAAGGAGAGACCATATTTCTCCTGTTTTAGCATCACTTCATTGGCTCCCTGTAAGGTCTAGAATAAAGTTTAAGGTTTTACTTTTGACGTATAAGGCCTTGAACGACCAAGCTCCAGCTTATATTAAAGATCTTATTGTTCCATATGCTCCTAACAGAGCACTTCGCTCTCAGACTGCAGGTCTGCTTGTAGTTCCTAGAATTTCTAAAAGTAGAATGGGAGGAAGAGCTTTTAATTATCAGGCTCCTCTCCTGTGGAACCAGCTTCCACTTTTTATCCGTGAGGCAGACACCTTGTGTAGTTTTAAGAATAGACTTAAAACTTTCCTTTTTACACAATCCTATAGTCAGGGTTAGCTTGGGTTCTCCTGAGCTTTCCCTTTAGTTATGCTGCTATAGGTTTAGACTGCCGGAGGACATACTGACCACATTTTTTTTTTNGACCGAGGGAGGGGAGTGGGAGGCTAGTGGCAGGTCAGTGGGAGGTTAGTGGCAGGTGAGTGGCAGGTCAGTGGTAGGTTAGTGGCAGGTCAGTGGCAGGTCAGTGGTAGGTTAGTGGCAGGTTAGTGGCAGGTCAGTGGTAGGTTAGTGGCAGGTCAGTGGCAGGTCAGTGGCAGGTCAGTGGCAGGTCAGTGGCAGGTCAGTGGAAGGTCAGTGGCAGGTTAGTGGTAGGTCAGTGGTAGGTTAGTGGCAGGTCAGTGGTAGCTCAGTGGCAGGTCAGTGGTAGGTCAGTGGCAGGTCAGTGGTAGGTTAGTGGCAGGTCAGTGGCAGGTCAGTGGTAGGTCAGTGGCAGGTCAGTGGCAGGTCAGTGGCAGGTCAGTGGCAGGTCAGTGGCAGGTCAGTGGCAGGTCAGTGGTAGGTCAGTGGCAGGTCAGTGGTAGGTTAGTGGGAGGTCAGTGGCAGGTCAGTGGCAGGTCAGTGGTAGATTAGTGGCAGGTCAGTGGCAGGTTAGTGGCAGGTCAGTGGTAGCTCAGTGGCAGGTCAGTGGTAGGTCAGTGGCAGGTCAGTGGTAGGTTAGTGGCAGGTCAGTGGCAGGTCAGTGGTAGGTCAGTGGCAGGTCAGTGGCAGGTCAGTGGCAGGTCAGTGGTAGGTCAGTGGTAGGTTAGTGGCAGGTCAGTGGTAGGTCAGTGGCAGGTCAGTGACAGGTCAGTGGCAGGTCAGTGGTAGGTCAGTGGCAGGTCAGTGGTAGGTTAGTGGCAGGTCAGTGGCAGGTCAGTGGTAGGTTAGTGGCAGGTTAATGGCAGGTTAGTGGCAGGTTAATGGCAGGTCAGTGGCAGGTTAGTGGTAGGTCAGTGGTAGGTTAGTGGCAGGTCAGTGGCAGCTCAGTGGCAGGTCAGTGGCAGGTTAGTGGCAGGTAAGTGGTAGGTTAGTGGGAGGTTAGTGGTAGGTGAGTGGCAGGTTAGTGGCAGGTCAGTGGTAGGTCAGTGGCAGGTCAGTGGCAGGTCAGTGGTAGGTCAGTGGCAGGTCAGTGGTAGGTCAGTGGTAGGTCAGTGGCAGGTCAGTGGCAGGTTAGTGGTAGGTCAGTGGTAGGTTAGTGGCAGGTCAGCGGCAGGTTAGAGGCAGGTCAGCGGCAGGTTAGAGGCAGGTCAGTGGGAGGTTAGTGGTAGGTCAGTGGTAGGTTAGTGGTAGGTCAGTGGCAGGTCAGTGGTAGGTCAGTGGTAGGTTAGTGGCAGGTCAGTGGCAGGTCAGTGGCAGGTCAGTGGTAGGTTAGTGGCAGGTCAGTGGTAGGTTAGTGGTAGGTCAGTGGCAGGTTAGTGGCAGGTCAGCGGCAGGTTAGTGGTAGGTCAGTGGTAGGTTAGTGGCAGGTGAGTGGAAGGTTAGTGGCAGGTCAGTGGCAGGTCAGTGGTAGGATAGTGGCAGGTCAGTGGCAGGTCAGTGGTAGGTTAGTGGCAGGTCAGTGGCAGGTCAGTGGCAGGTTAATGGCAGGTTAGTGGCAGGTCAGTGGTAGGTGAGTGGCAGGTCAGTGGCAGGTCAGTGGGAGGTTAGTGGCAGGTCAGTGGCAGGTCAGTGGCAGGTCAGTGGGAGGTTAGTGGCAGGTCAGTGGTAGGTTAGTGGTAGGTCAGTGGTAGGTTAGTGGTAGGTCAGTGGAAGGTTAGTGGTAGGTCAGTGGTAGGTTAGTGGCAGGTCAGCGGCAGGTTAGAGGCAGGGCAGTGGCAGGTTAGAGGCAGGTCAGTGGCAGGTTAGAGGCAGGTCAGTGGTAGGTTAGTGGCAGGTCAGTGGTAGGTTAGTGGCAGGTCAGTGGGAGGTTAGTGGCAGGTCAGTGGCAGGTCAGTGGCAGGTCAGTGGTAGGTTAGTGGCAGGTCAGTGGCAGGTCAGTGGTAGGTTAGTGGTAGGTCAGTGGTAGGTTAGTGGTAGGTCAGTGGTAGGTTAGTGGCAGGTCAGTGGTAGGTTAGTGGCAGGTCAGCGGCAGGTTAGTGGTAGGTCAGTGGTAGGTGAGTGGTAGGTCAGTGGTAGGTTAGTGGGAGGTTAGTGGCAGGTCAGTGGCAGGTTAATGGCAGGTCAGTGGCAGGTCAGTGGCAGGTTAGTGGCAGGTTAGAGGCAGGTCAGTGGTAGGTTAGTGGCAGGTCAGCGGCAGGTCAGTGGTAGGTCAGTGGTAGGTTAGTGGTAGGTCAGTGGTAGGTTAGTGGTAGGTCAGTGGTAGGTCAGTGGCAGGTCAGTGGTAGGTTAGTGGCAGGTCAGTGGTAGGTTAGTGGCAGGTTAATGGCAGGTTAGTGGCAGGTTAATGGCAGGTCAGTGGCAGGTCAGTGGTAGGTTAGTGGCAGGTTAGTGGCAGGTCAGTGGTAGGTTAGTGGCAGGTCAGTGGCAGGTCAGTGGCAGGTCAGTGGTAGGTTAGTGGCAGGTCAGTGGCAGGTCAGTGGCAGGTCAGTGGTAGGTCAGTGGCAGATCAGTGGCAGGTCAGTGGCAGGTTAGTGGCAGGTCAGTGGTAGCTCAGTGGCAGGTCAGTGGTAGGTCAGTGGCAGGTTAATGGCAGGTTAGTGGCAGGTTAGTGGCAGGTCAGTGGCAGGTCAGTGGTAGGTTAGTGGCAGGTTAGTGGCAGGTCAGTGGTAGGTCAGTGGCAGGTCAGTGGCAGGTCAGTGGCAGGTCAGTGGCAGGTCAGTGGCAGGTCAGTGGCAGGTCAGTGGTAGGTTAGTGGCAGGTCAGTGGCAGGTCAGTGGTAGGTTAGTGGTAGGTTAGTGGCAGGTCAGTGGTAGGTCAGTGGCAGGTCAGTGGTAGGTTAGTGGCAGGTTAGTGGCAGGTCAGTGGTAGGTCAGTGGAAGGTGAGTGGCAGGTCAGTGGCAGGTCAGTGGCAGGTCAGTGGCAGGTCAGTGGCAGGTCAGTGGCAGGTCAGTGGTAGGTTAGTGGCAGGTCAGTGGCAGGTCAGTGGTAGGTGAGTGGCAGGTCAGTGGTAGGTCAGTGGCAGATCAGTGGCAGGTCAGTGGCAGGTTAGTGGCAGGTCAGTGGTAGCTCAGTGGCAGGTCAGTGGTAGGTTAGTGGCAGGTCAGTGGTAGGTCAGTGGCAGGTCAGTGGTAGGTTAGTGGCAGGTCAGTGGCAGGTCAGTGGCAGGTCAGTGGTAGGTTAGTGGCAGGTCAGTGGTAGGTTAGTGGCAGGTCAGTGACAGGTCAGTGGCAGGTCAGTGGTAGGTCAGTGGTAGGTTAGTGGCAGGTCAGTGGCAGGTCAGTGGTAGGTCAGTGGTAGGTTAGTGGCAGGTCAGTGGCAGGTCAGTGGCAGGTCAGTGGTAGGTTAGTGGCAGGTCAGTGGTAGGTCATTGGCAGGTCAGTGGCAGGTCAGTGGCAGGTTAGGGGCAGGTCAGTGGCAGGTTAGGGGCAGGTCAGTGGTAGGTTAGTGGCAGGTCAGTGGCAGGTCAGTGGTAGGTTAGTGGTAGGTCAGTGGTAGGTCAGAGGCAGGTCAGTGGCAGGTTAGTGGCAGGTCAGTGGTAGGTTAGTGGCAGGTCAGTGGTAGGTTAGTGGCAGGTCAGCGGCAGGTTAGTGGTAGGTCAGTGGTAGGTTAGAGGTAGGTCAGTGGTAGGTTAGTGGCAGGTCAGTGGCAGGTCAGTGGTAGGTCAGTGGCAGGTCAGTGGCAGGTCAGTGGCAGGTCAGTGGCAGGTCAGTGGTAGATCAGTGGCAGGTCAGTGGTAGGTTAGTGGCAGGTCAGTGGTAGGTCAGTGGTAGGATAGTGGCACGTTAGTGGCAGGTCAGTGGTAGGTTAGTGGCAGGTTAATGGCAGGTTAGTGGCAGGTTAATGGCAGGTCAGTGGCAGGTCAGTGGTAGGTTAGTGGCAGGTTAGTGGCAGGTCAGTGGTAGGTTAGTGGCAGGTCAGTGGCAGGTCAGTGGCAGGTCAGTGGCAGGTCAGTGGCAGGTCAGTGGAAGGTTAGTGGTAGGTCAGTGGTAGGGTAGTGGTAGGTCAGTGGTAGGTTAGTGGCAGGTCAGCGGCAGGTTAGAGGCAGGTCAGCGGAAGGTTAGTGGCAGGTCAGTGGTAGGTTAGTGGCAGGTCAGTGGCAGGTCAGTGGCAGGTCAGTGGCAGGTCAGTGGCAGGTCAGTGGAAGGTCAGTGGCAGGTTAGAGGCAGGTCAGTGGCAGGTTAGAGGCAGGTCAGTGGTAGGTTAGTGGCAGGTCAGTGGTAGGTTAGTGGCAGGTCAGCGGCAGGTTAGTGGTAGGTCAGTGGTAGGTTAGTGGTAGGTCAGTGGTAGGTTAGTGGCAGGTCAGCGGCAGGTTAGAGGCAGGTCAGTGGCAGGTTAGAGGCAGGTCAGTGGTAGGTTAGTGGCAGGTCAGTGGTAGGTAAGTGGTAGGTCAGTGGCAGGTCAGTGGGAGGTCAGTGGTAGGTTAGTGGCAGGTCAGTGGCAGGTTAGTGGCAGGTCAGTGGCAGGTCAGTGGCAGGTCAGTGGCAGGTCAGTGGCAGGTCAGTGGAAGGTCAGTGGCAGGTTAGTGGCAGGTCAGTGGTAGGTTAGTGGTAGGTCAGTGGTAGGTTGGTGGCAGGTCAGTGGCAGGTTAGTGGCAGGTGAGTGGTAGGTTAGTGGCAGGTCAGTGGTAGGTTAGTGGCAGGTCAGTGGTAGGTTAGTGGCAGGTCAGGGGCAGGTTAGTGGTAGGTCAGTGGTAGGTTAGTGGTAGGTCAGTGGTAGGTTAGTGGTAGGTCAGTGGTAGGTTAGTGGCAGGTCAGCGGCAGGTCAGTGGCAGGTCAGTGGTAGGTTAGAGGCAGGTCAGTGGTAGGTTAGTGGCAGGTCAGCGGCAGGTTAGAGGCAGGTCAGTGGCAGGTTAGAGGCAGGTCAGTGGTAGGTTAGTGGCAGGTCAGCGGCAGGTTAGTGGCAGGTTAGTGGCAGGTCAATGGTAGGTCAGTGGTAGGTTAGTGGCGGGTCAGTGGTAGGTTAGTGGCAGGTCAGTGGCAGGTTAGAGGCAGGTCAGCGGCAGGTTAGAGGCAGGTCAGTGGTAGGTCAGTGGCAGGTCAGTAGTAGGTTAGTGGCAGGTCAGTGGCAGGTCAGTGGTAGGTTAGTGGCAGGTCAGTGGCAGGTCAGTGGTAGGTCAGTGGTAGGTTAGTGGTAGGTCAGTGGTAGGTTAGTGGCAGGTCAGCGGCAGGTTAGAGGCAGGTCAGTGGCAGGTTAGAGGCAGGTCAGTGGTAGGTCAGTGGTAGGTCAGTGGTAGGTCAGTGGCAGGTGAGTGGCAGGTCAGTGGTAGGTCAGTGGCAGGTCAGTGGCAGGTCAGTGGCAGGTTAGTGGCAGGTCAGTGGCAGGTTAGTGGCAGGTTAGTGGTAGGTTAGTGGCAGGTCAGCGGCAGGTTAGTGGTAGGTCAGTGGTAGGTTAGTGGTAGGTCAGTGGTAGGTTAGTGGCAGGTCAGCGGCAGGTTAGTGGTAGGTCAGTGGCAGGTCAGTGGTAGGTTAGTGGCAGGTCAGTGGCAGGTTAGTGGCAGGTTAGTGGCAGGTCAGTGGCAGGTTAGTGGCAGGTTAGTGGCAGGTTAGTGGCAGGTCAGTGGTAGGTTAGTGGCAGGTCAGTGGCAGGTCAGTGGCAGGTCAGTGGAAGGTCAGTGGTAGGTCAGTGGCAGGTCAGTGGTAGGTTAGTGGCAGGTCAGTGGCAGGTCAGTGGTAGATTAGTGGCAGGTCAGTGGCAGGTCAGTGGCAGGTCAGTGGTAGGTTAGTGGCAGGTCAGTGGTAGGTCATTGGCAGGTCAGTGGCAGGTCGGTGGTAGGTTAGTGGCAGGTCAGCGGCAGGTTAGTGGTAGGTCAGTGGAAGGTTAGTGGTAGGTCAGTGGTAGGTTAGTGGCAGGTCAGTGGTAGGTTAGTGGCAGGTCAGTGGTAGGTTAGTGGCAGGTCAGTGGCAGGTCAGTGGCAGGTTAGTGGTAGGTCAGTGGCAGGTCAGTGGCAGGTTAGTGGTAGGTCAGTGGTAGGTTAGTGGCAGGTCAGTGGTAGGTTAGTGGCAGGTCAGCGGCAGGTTAGTGGTAGGTCAGCGGCAGGTTAGAGGCAGGTCAGTGGTAGGTTAGTGGCAGGTCAGTGGTAGGTCAGTGGCAGGTCAGTGGCAGGTCAGTGGTAGGTCAGTGGCAGGTCAGTGGCAGGTTAGTGGCAGGTTAGTGGCAGGTCAATGGTAGGTCAGTGGTAGGTTAGTGGCAGGTCAGTGGTAGGTTAGTGGCAGGTCAGTGGTAGGTTAGTGGCAGGTCAGTGGTAGGTTAGTGGCAGGTCAGTGGCAGGTCAGTGGTAGGTCAGTGGCAGATCAGTGGCAGGTCAGTGGCAGGTTAGTGGCAGGTAAGTGGTAGGTTAGTGGCAGGTCAGCGGGAGGTTAGAGGCAGGTCAGCGGCAGGTTAGTGGCAGGTCAGTGGCAGGTTAGTGGTAGGTCAGTGGTAGGTTAGTGGTAGGTCAGTGGTAGGTTAGTGGCAGGTCAGCGGCAGGTTAGTGGTAGGTCAGTGGTAGGTTAGTGGTAGGTCAGTGGTAGGTTAGTGGCAGGTCAGCGGCAGGTTAGAGGCAGGTCAGTGGCAGGTTAGTGGCAGGGCAGTGGCAGGGTAGTGGCAGGTCAGTGGTAGGGTAGTGGCAGGTCAGTGGTAGGTTAGTGGCAGGTCAGCGGCAGGTTAGTGGAAGGTCAGTGGTAGGTTAGTGGCAGGTCAGTGGTAGGTTAGTGGCAGGTCAGTGGCAGGTTAGAGGCAGGTCAGTGGTAGGTTAGTGGCAGGTCAGCGGCAGGTTAGAGGCAGGTCAGCGGCAGGTTAGAGGCAGGTCAGTGGTAGGTTAGTGGCAGGTCAGTGGTAGGTTAGTGGCAGGTCAGAGGCAGGTTAGTGGAGGTCAGTGGTAGGTCAGTGGCAGGTCAGTGGTAGGTGAGTGGCAGGTCAGTGGTAGGTTAGAGGCAGGTCAGCGGCAGGTTAGAGGCAGGTCAGTGGCAGGTTAGTGGCAGGTCAGTGGTAGGTTAGTGGCAGGTCAGTGGTAGGTTAGTGGCAGGTCAGCGGCAGGTTAGTGGCAGGTCAGCGGCAGGTTAGAGGCAGGTCAGTGGCAGGTTAGAGGCAGGTCAGTGGTAGGTTAGTGGCAGGTCAGTGGTAGGTTAGTGGCAGGTCAGCGGCAGGTTAGTGGTAGGTCAGTGGTAGGTTAGTGGTAGGTCAGTGGTAGGTTAGTGGCAGGTCAGCGGCAGGTTAGAGGCAGGTCAGTGCAGGTTAGAGGCAGGTCAGTGGCAGGTTAGTGGCAGGTCAGTGGCAGGTTAGAGGCAGGTCAGTGGTAGGTTAGTGGCAGGTCAGTGGTAGGTTAGTGGCAGGTCAGCGGCAGGTTAGAGGCAGGTCAGTGGCAGGTTAGAGGCAGGTCAGTGGCAGGTTAGTGGCAGGTAAGTGGTAGGTTAGTGGCAGGTCAGTGGGAGGTTAGTGGCAGGTCAGTGGCAGGTTAGAGGCAGGTCAGCGGCAGGTTAGTGGCAGGTAAGTGGTAGGTTAGTGGCAGGTCAGTGGCAGGTTAGTGGCAGGTCAGTGGTAGGTTAGTGGCAGGTCAGCGGCAGGTTAGAGGCAGGTCAGTGGTAGGTTAGTGGCAGGTCAGTGGTAGGTTAGTGGCAGGTCAGCGGCAGGTTAGAGGCAGGTCAGTGGCAGGTCAGTGGCAGGTCAGTGGTAGGTTAGTGGCAGGTCAGTGGCAGGTCAGTGGTAGGTCAGTGGCAGGTCAGTGGCAGGTCAGTGGCAGGTTAGAGGCAGGTCAGGGGTAGGTTAGTGGCAGGTCAGGGGCAGGTTAGGGGCAGGTCAGTGGCAGGTTAGAGGCAGGTCAGTGGTAGCTCAGTGGCAGGTCAGTGGTAGGTCAGTGGCAGGTCAGTGGTAGGTTAGTGGCAGGTCAGCGGTAGGTTAGTGGCAGGTCAGCGGTAGGTTAGTGGCAGGTCAGCGGCAGGTTAGAGGCAGGTCAGTGGCAGGTTAGAGGCAGGTCAGTGGTAGGTTAGTGGCAGGTCAGTGGTAGGTTAGTGGCAGGTCAGCGGCAGGTTAGTGGTAGGTCAGTGGTAGGTTAGTGGTAGGTCAGTGGTAGGTTAGTGGCAGGTCAGCGGCAGGTTAGAGGCAGGTCAGTGGCAGGTTAGAGGCAGGTCAGTGGCAGGTTAGAGGCAGGTGAGTGGTAGGTTAGTGGCAGGTCAGTGGTAGGTTAGTGGCAGGTCAGCGGCAGGTTAGTGGCAGGTCAGCGGCAGGTTAGAGGCAGGTCAGCGGCAGGTTAGAGGCAGGTCAGTGGTAGGTTAGTGGCAGGTCAGTGGTAGGTCAGTGGCAGGTCAGTGGCAGGTTAGTGGCAGGTCAGTGGTAGCTCAGTGGCAGGTCAGTGGCAGGTCAGTGGCAGGTCAGTGGTAGGTTAGTGGCAGGTCAGTGGTAGGTTAGTGGCAGGTCAGCGGCAGGTTAGTGGTAGGTCAGTGGTAGGTTAGTGGTAGGTCAGTGGTAGGTTAGTGGTAGGTCAGTGGTAGGTTAGTGGTAGGTCAGTGGTAGGTTAGTGGCAGGTCAGTGGCAGGTTAGTGGCAGGTCAGCGGCAGGTTAGTGGCAGGTCAGCGGCAGGTTAGTGGTAGGTCAGTGGTAGGTTAGTGGCAGGTCAGTGGTAGGTTAGTGGCAGGTCAGTGGTAGGTTAGTGGCAGGTCAGTGGTAGGTTAGTGGCAGGTCAGCGGCAGGTTAGAGGCAGGTCAGCGGCAGGTTAGAGGCAGGTCAGTGGTAGGTTAGTGGCAGGTCAGTGGTAGGTTAGTGGCAGGTCAGCGGCAGGTTAGTGGTAGGTCAGTGGTAGGTTAGTGGTAGGTCAGCGGCAGGTTAGTGGCAGGTCAGTGGCAGGTTAGAGGCAGGTCAGTGGCAGGTTAGTGGCAGGTCAGCGGCAGGTTAGAGGCAGGTCAGTGGCAGGTTAGAGGCAGGTCAGTGGTAGGTTAGTGGCAGGTCAGAGGTAGGTTAGTGGCAGGTCAGCGGCAGGTTAGAGGCAGGTCAGCGGCAGGTTAGCGGCAGGTCAGTGGTAGGTTAGTGGCAGGTCGGTGGTAGGTTAGTGGCAGGTCAGTGGTAGGTTAGTGGCAGGTCAGCGGCAGGTTAGAGGCAGGTCAGCGGCAGGTTAGAGGCAGGTCAGTGGCAGGTTAGTGGCAGGTCAGTGGTAGGTTAGTGGCAGGTCAGTGGTAGGTTAGTGGCAGGTCAGCGGCAGGTAGTGGTAGGTCAGTGGTAGGTTAGTGGTAGGTCAGTGGTAGGTTAGTGGCAGGTCAGCGGCAGGTTAGAGGCAGGTCAGCGGCAGGTTAGAGGCAGGTCAGCGGCAGGTTAGAGGCAGGTCAGTGGTAGGTTAGTGGCAGGTCAGTGGTAGGTTAGTGGCAGGTCAGCGGCAGGTTAGTGGTAGGTCAGTGGTAGGTTAGTGGCAGGTCAGCGGCAGGTTAGAGGCAGGTCAGCGGCAGGTTAGAGGCAGGTCAGTGGCAGGTTAGTGGCAGGTCAGTGGTAGGTTAGTGGCAGGTCAGTGGTAGGTTAGTGGCAGGTCAGCGGCAGGTTAGTGGTAGGTCAGTGGTAGGTTAGTGGTAGGTCAGCGGCAGGTTAGTGGGAGGTCAGTGGTAGGTTAGTGGTAGGTCAGTGGTAGGTTAGTGGTAGGTCAGTGGTAGGTTAGTGGCAGGTCAGCGGCAGGTTAGAGGCAGGTCAGTGGCAGGTTAGAGGCAGGTCAGTGGCAGGTTAGTGGCAGGTCAGTGGTAGGTTAGTGGCAGGTCAGTGGTAGGTTAGTGGCAGGTCAGCGGCAGGTTAGTGGTAGGTCAGTGGTAGGTTAGTGGTAGGTCAGTGGCAGGTTAGTGGCAGGTCAGTGGTAGGTTAGTGGCAGGTCAGTGGTAGGTTAGTGGCAGGTCAGCGGCAGGTTAGGGGCAGGTCAGTGGTAGGTTAGTGGCAGGTGAGTGGTAGGTTAGTGGCAGGTCAGGGGCAGGTTAGAGGCAGGTCAGTGGTAGGTCAGTGGCAGGTGAGTGGCAGGTCAGTGGTAGGTTAGTGGCAGGTCAGTGGTAGGTTAGAGGCAGGTCAGCGGCAGGTTAGAGGCAGGTCAGTGGCAGGTTAGTGGCAGGTCAGTGGTAGGTTAGTGGCAGGTCAGTGGCAGGTTAGTGGTAGGTCAGTGGTAGGTTAGTGGTAGGTCAGTGGTAGGTTAGAGGCAGGTCAGCGGCAGGTTAGTGGCAGGTCAGCGGCAGGTTAGTGGCAGGTCAGCGGCAGGTTAGAGGCAGGTCAGTGGCAGGTTAGTGGCAGGTCAGTGGTAGGTTAGTGGCAGGTCAGCGGCAGGTTAGTGGCAGGTCAGTGGTAGGTTAGTGGTAGGTCAGTGGGAGGTTAGTGGCAGGTCAGTGGTAGGTTAGTGGCAGGTCAGCGGCAGGTTAGTGGTAGGTCAGTGGTAGGTTAGTGGTAGGTCAGTGGTAGGTTAGTGGCAGGTCAGCGGCAGGTTAGAGGCAGGTCAGCGGCAGGTTAGAGGCAGGTCAGTGGTAGGTTAGTGGCAGGTCAGCGGCAGGTTAGTGGTAGGTCAGTGGTAGGTTAGTGGTAGGTCAGTGGTAGGTTAGTGGCAGGTCAGTGGTAGGTTAGTGGCAGGTCAGCGGCAGGTTAGAGGCAGGTCAGCGGCAGGTTAGAGGCAGGTCAGTGGCAGGTTAGTGGCAGGTCAGTGGTAGGTTAGTGGTAGGTCAGTGGAGGTTAGTGGCAGGTCAGTGGTAGGTTAGTGGCAGGTCAGTGGTAGGTTAGTGGCAGGTCAGCGGCAGGTTAGAGGCAGGTCAGTGGCAGGTTAGAGGCAGGTCAGTGGCAGGTTAGTGGTAGGTCAGCGGCAGGTTAGTGGTAGGTCAGTGGTAGGTTAGTGGCAGGTCAGTGGCAGGTTAGTGGAAGGTCAGTGGTAGGTTAGTGGTAGGTCAGCGGCAGGTTAGTGGCAGGTCAGCGGCAGGTTAGAGGCAGGTCAGTGGGAGGTTAGTGGCAGGTCAGTGGTAGGTTAGTGGGAGGTCAGTGGTAGGTTAGTGGCAGGTCAGTGGTAGGTTAGTGGCAGGTCAGTGGTAGGTTAGTGGTAGGTCAGTGGTAGGTTAGTGGTAGGTCAGTGGCAGGTTAGTGGCAGGTCAGTGGCAGGTTAGTGGCAGGTCAGTGGCAGGTTAGAGGCAGGTCAGTGGTAGGTTAGTGGCAGGTCAGTGGTAGGTTAGTGGCAGGTCAGCGGCAGGTTAGAGGCAGGTCAGTGGGAGGTTAGTGGTAGGTCAGTGGTAGGTTAGTGGTAGGTCAGTGGTAGGTTAGTGGTAGGTCAGTGGTAGGTTAGTGGTAGGTCAGTGGTAGGTTAGTGGCAGGTCAGCGGCAGGTTAGAGGCAGGTCAGTGGCAGGTTAGAGGCAGGTCAGTGGCAGGTTAGTGGCAGGTCAGTGGCAGGTTAGTGGCAGGTCAGTGGTAGGTTAGTGGCAGGTCAGCGGCAGGTTAGTGGTAGGTCAGTGGTAGGTTAGTGGTAGGTCAGTGGTAGGTTAGTGGCAGGTCAGCGGCAGGTTAGAGGCAGGTCAGCGGCAGGTTAGAGGCAGGTCAGCGGCAGGTTAGTGGCAGGTCAGTGGTAGGTTAGTGGCAGGTCAGCGGTAGGTCAATGGGAGGTCAGTGGTAGGTTAGTGGCAGGTCAGTGGTAGGTTAGTGGCAGGTCAGTGGTAGGTTAGTGGCAGGTCAGTGGCAGGTCAGTGGCAGGTCAGTGGCAGGTTAGAGGCAGGTCAGTGGCAGGTTAGTGGCAGGTCAGTGGTAGGTTAGTGGCAGGTCAGTGGTAGGTTAGTGGCAGGTCAGTGGCAGGTTAGTGGCAGGTCAGTGGCAGGTTAGAGGCAGGTCAGTGGTAGGTTAGTGGCAGGTCAGTGGTAGGTTAGTGGCAGGTCAGTGGCAGGTTAGTGGTAGGTCAGTGGTAGGTTAGTGGTAGGTCAGTGGTAGGTTAGTGGCAGGTCAGCGGCAGGTTAGAGGCAGGTCAGTGGCAGGTTAGAGGCAGGTCAGTGGCAGGTTAGTGGCAGGTCAGTGGCAGGTTAGAGGCAGGTCAGTGGTAGGTTAGTGGCAGGTCAGCGGCAGGTTAGTGGTAGGTCAGTGGTAGGTTAGTGGTAGGTCAGTGGTAGGTTAGTGGTAGGTCAGTGGTAGGTTAGTGGCAGGTCAGCGGCAGGTTAGAGGCAGGTCAGCGGCAGGTTAGAGGCAGGTCAGTGGTAGGTTAGTGGCAGGTCAGTGGTAGGTTAGTGGCAGGTCAGCGGCAGGTTAGTGGTAGGTCAGTGGTAGGTTAGTGGTAGGTCAGTGGTAGGTTAGTGGCAGGTCAGCGGCAGGTTAGAGGCAGGTCAGCGGCAGGTTAGAGGCAGGTCAGTGGCAGGTTAGTGGCAGGTCAGTGGTAGGTTAGTGGTAGGTCAGTGGTAGGTTAGTGGTAGGTCAGTGGTAGGTTAGTGGCAGGTCAGCGGCAGGTTAGTGGTAGGTCAGTGGTAGGTTAGTGGCAGGTCAGCGGCAGGTTAGAGGCAGGTCAGCGGAAGGTTAGTGGCAGGTCAGTGGCAGGTTAGTGGCAGGTCAGTGGTAGGTTAGTGGTAGGTCAGTGGTAGGTTAGTGGTAGGTCAGTGGTAGGTTAGTGGTAGGTCAGTGGTAGGTTAGTGGCAGGTCAGCGGCAGGTTAGAGGCAGGTCAGTGGCAGGTTAGTGGCAGGTCAGCGGCAGGTTAGTGGTAGGTCAGTGGTAGGTTAGTGGTAGGTCAGTGGTAGGTTAGTGGCAGGTCAGTGGTAGGTCAGTGGCAGGTGAGTGGCAGGTTAGAGGCAGGTCAGGGTAGGTTAGTGGCAGGTCAGCGGCAGGTTAGAGGCAGGTCAGTGGTAGGTTAGAGGCAGGTCAGTGGTAGGTTAGTGGCAGGTCAGTGGTAGGTTAGTGGTAGGTCGGTGGTAGGTTAGTGGTAGGTCAGTGGTAGGTTAGTGGTAGGTCAGTGGTAGGTTAGTGGCAGGTCAGCGGCAGGTTAGAGGCAGGTCAGCGGCAGGTTAGAGGCAGGTCAGCGGCAGGTTAGGGGCA
Source organism: Pachypanchax playfairii (assembly GCA_006937955.1). Taxonomy (NCBI): domain Eukaryota; kingdom Metazoa; phylum Chordata; class Actinopteri; order Cyprinodontiformes; family Aplocheilidae; genus Pachypanchax; species Pachypanchax playfairii. The sequence continues at coordinate 900,404 of SSNP01000154.1, read as the reverse complement.
GGTCAGTGGTAGGTTAGTGGTAGGTCAGTGGTAGGTTAGTGGCAGGTCAGTGGCAGGTTAGAGGCAGGTCAGTGGTAGGTTAGTGGCAGGTCAGCGGCAGGTTAGAGGCAGGTCAGCGGCAGGTTAGAGGCAGGTCAGTGGCAGGTTAGTGGCAGGTCAGTGGCAGGTTAGTGGTAGGTCAGTGGTAGGTTAGTGGTAGGTCAGTGGTAGGTTAGTGGTAGGTCAGTGGTAGGTTAGTGGTAGGTCAGTGGTAGGTTAGTGGCAGGTCAGCGGCAGGTTAGAGGCAGGTCAGTGGCAGGTTAGTGGCAGGTCAGTGGTAGGTTAGTGGCAGGTCAGCGGCAGGTTAGTGGTAGGTCAGTGGTAGGTTAGTGGTAGGTCAGTGGTAGGTTAGTGGTAGGTCAGTGGTAGGTTAGTGGCAGGTCAGTGGTAGGTTAGTGGCAGGTCAGTGGCAGGTCAGTGGTAGGTCAGTGGCAGGTCAGTGGCAGGTCAGTGGCAGGTCAGTGGCAGGTCAGTGGTAGTTAGTGGCAGGTCAGTGGCAGGTTAGTGGCAGGTCAGTGGTAGGTTAGTGGCAGGTCAGCGGCAGGTTAGTGGTAGGTCAGTGGTAGGTTAGTGGCAGGTCAGCGGCAGGTTAGAGGCAGGTCAGTGGCAGGTTAGAGGCAGGTCAGTGGTAGGTTAGTGGCAGGTCAGCGGCAGGTTAGTGGTAGGTCAGTGGTAGGTTAGTGGTAGGTCAGTGGTAGGTTAGTGGTAGGTCAGTGGTAGGTTAGTGGCAGGTCAGCGGCAGGTTAGAGGCAGGTCAGCGGCAGGTTAGAGGCAGGTCAGCGGTAGGTTAGTGGCAGGTCAGTGGTAGGTTAGTGGCAGGTCAGCGGCAGGTTAGAGGCAGGTCAGTGGGAGGTTAGTGGTAGGTCAGTGGTAGGTTAGTGGTAGGTCAGTGGCAGGTTAGTGGCAGGTCAGGGGTAGGTTAGTGGCAGGTCAGCGGCAGGTTAGAGGCAGGTCAGTGGTAGGTTAGTGGCAGGTCAGTGGTAGGTTAGTGGCAGGTCAGTGGTAGGTTAGTGGCAGGTCAGCGGCAGGTTAGTGGTAGGTCAGTGGTAGGTTAGTGGTAGGTCAGTGGTAGGTTAGTGGCAGGTCAGCGGCAGGTTAGAGGCAGGTCAGCGGCAGGTTAGAGGCAGGTCAGTGGCAGGTTAGTGGAAGGTGAGTGGTAGGTTAGTGGCAGGTCAGCGGTAGGTTAGTGGTAGGTCAGTGGTAGGTTAGTGGTAGGTCAGTGGTAGGTTAGTGGTAGGTCAGTGGTAGGTTAGTGGTAGGTCAGTGGTAGGTTAGTGGCAGGTCAGCGGCAGGTTAGAGGCAGGTCAGTGGCAGGTTAGAGGCAGGTCAGTGGCAGGTTAGTGGCAGGTCAGTGGTAGGTTAGTGGCAGGTCAGTGGTAGGTTAGTGGTAGGTCAGTGGTAGGTTAGTGGTAGGTCAGTGGTAGGTTAGTGGTAGGTCAGTGGTAGGTTAGTGGCAGGTCAGCGGCAGGTTAGTGGTAGGTCAGTGGTAGGTTAGTGGTAGGTCAGTGGTAGGTTAGTGGCAGGTCAGCGGCAGGTTAGTGGTAGGTCAGTGGTAGGTTAGTGGTAGGTCAGTGGTAGGTTAGTGGTAGGTCAGTGGTAGGTTAGTGGCAGGTCAGTGGTAGGTTAGTGGCAGGTCAGTGGTAGGTTAGTGGCAGGTCAGTGGTAGGTTAGTGGCAGGTCAGCGGCAGGTTAGAGGCAGGTCAGTGGTAGGTTAGTGGCAGGTCAGCGGCAGGTTAGTGGTAGGTCAGTGGTAGGTTAGTGGTAGGTCAGTGGTAGGTTAGTGGTAGGTCAGCGGCAGGTTAGAGGCAGGTCAGCGGCAGGTTAGAGGCAGGTCAGCGGTAGGTTAGTGGCAGGTCAGTGGTAGGTTAGTGGCAGGTCAGCGGCAGGTTAGTGGTAGGTCAGTGGTAGGTTAGTGGTAGGTCAGTGGTAGGTTAGTGGTAGGTCAGTGGTAGGTTAGTGGCAGGTCAGTGGCAGGTCAGTGGCAGGTCAGTGGCAGGTCAGTGGAAGGTCAGTGGAAGGTTAGTGGCAGGTTAGTGGCAGGTCAGTGGCAGGTCAGTGGCAGGTCAGTGGTAGGTCAGTGGCAGGTCAGTGGCAGGTCAGTGGCAGGTCAGTGGTAGGTTAGTGGCAGGTCAGTGGCAGGTCAGTGGTAGGTCAGTGGTAGGTTAGTGGTAGGTCAGTGGTAGGTTAGTGGCAGGTCAGCGGCAGGTTAGAGGCAGGTCAGTGGCAGGTTAGAGGCAGGTCAGTGGTAGGTTAGTGGCAGGTCAGTGGTAGGTTAGTGGCAGGTCAGCGGCAGGTTAGTGGTAGGTCAGTGGTAGGTTAGTGGTAGGTCAGTGGTAGGTTAGTGGTAGGTCAGTGGTAGGTTAGTGGCAGGTCAGTGGTAGGTTAGTGGCAGGTCAGCGGCAGGTTAGAGGCAGGTCAGTGGCAGGTTAGTGGCAGGTCAGTGGCAGGTCAGTGGCAGGTCAGTGGCAGGTCAGTGGCAGGTCAGTGGTAGGTCAGTGGCAGGTCAGTGGCAGGTCAGTGGCAGGTCAGTGGTAGGTTAGTGGCAGGTCAGTGGCAGGTTAGTGGCAGGTCAGTGGCAGGTTAGTGGCAGGTCAGTGGTAGGTTAGTGGCAGGTCAGCGGCAGGTTAGTGGCAGGTCAGTGGTAGGTTAGTGGCAGGTCAGTGGTAGGTTAGTGGCAGGTCAGCGGCAGGTTAGAGGCAGGTCAGTGGCAGGTTAGAGGCAGGTCAGTGGCAGGTTAGTGGCAGGTCAGTGGTAGGTTAGTGGCAGGTCAGTGGCAGGTCAGTGGCAGGTTAGTGGTAGGTCAGTGGTAGGTTAGTGGCAGGTCAGTGGTAGGTTAGTGGCAGGTCAGTGGCAGGTTAGTGGCAGGTCAGTGGTAGGTTAGTGGCAGGTCAGTGGTAGGTTAGTGGCAGGTCAGCGGCAGGTTAGAGGCAGGTCAGTGGCAGGTTAGTGGCAGGTCAGTGGTAGGTTAGTGGCAGGTCAGTGGCAGGTCAGTGGTAGGTTAGTGGCAGGTCAGTGGCAGGTTAGTGGTAGGTCAGTGGTAGGTTAGTGGTAGGTCAGTGGTAGGTTAGTGGTAGGTCAGTGGTAGGTTAGTGGCAGGTCAGTGGTAGGTTAGTGGCAGGTCAGCGGCAGGTTAGTGGTAGGTCAGTGGTAGGTTAGTGGTAGGTCAGTGGTAGGTTAGTGGTAGGTCAGTGGTAGGTTAGTGGCAGGTCAGCGGCAGGTTAGAGGCAGGTCAGCGGCAGGTTAGAGGCAGGTCAGTGGTAGGTTAGTGGCAGGTCAGTGGTAGGTTAGTGGCAGGTCAGCGGCAGGTTAGAGGCAGGTCAGTGGTAGGTTAGTGGCAGGTCAGTGGTAGGTTAGTGGCAGGTCAGTGGCAGGTTAGAGGCAGGTCAGTGGCAGGTTAGTGGCAGGTCAGTGGTAGGTTAGTGGCAGGTCAGTGGTAGGTTAGTGGCAGGTCAGCGGCAGGTTAGTGGCAGGTCAGTGGTAGGTTAGTGGCAGGTCAGTGGTAGGTTAGTGGCAGGTCAGTGGTAGGTTAGTGGCAGGTCAGCGGCAGGTTAGAGGCAGGTCAGTGGCAGGTTAGTGGCAGGTCAGTGGTAGGTTAGTGGCAGGTCAGTGGTAGGTTAGTGGCAGGTCAGCGGCAGGTTAGTGGTAGGTCAGTGGTAGGTTAGTGGTAGGTCAGCGGCAGGTTAGTGGCAGGTCAGCGGCAGGTTAGAGGCAGGTCAGCGGCAGGTTAGAGGCAGGTCAGTGGTAGGTTAGTGGCAGGTCAGTGGTAGGTTAGTGGCAGGTCAGCGGCAGGTTAGTGGTAGGTCAGTGGTAGGTTAGTGGTAGGTCAGTGGTAGGTTAGTGGCAGGTCAGTGGCAGGTTAGTGGTAGGTCAGTGGTAGGTCAGTGGCAGGTCAGTGGCAGGTCAGTGGTAGGTTAGTGGCAGGTCAGTGGCAGGTTAGTGGTAGGTCAGTGGTAGGTTAGTGGCAGGTCAGTGGTAGGTTAGTGGCAGGTCAGCGGCAGGTTAGAGGCAGGTCAGTGGCACGTTAGTGGCAGGTCAGTGGTAGGTTAGTGGCAGGTCAGTGGTAGGTTAGTGGCAGGTCAGTGGCAGGTCAGCGGCAGGTTAGTGGTAGGTCAGTGGTAGGTTAGTGGTAGGTCAGTGGTAGGTTAGTGGCAGGTCAGCGGCAGGTTAGAGGCAGGTCAGTGGCAGGTTAGAGGCAGGTCAGTGGTAGGTTAGTGGCAGGTCAGCGGCAGGTTAGTGGTAGGTCAGTGGTAGGTTAGTGGTAGGTCAGTGGTAGGTTAGTGGTAGGTCAGTGGTAGGTTAGTGGCAGGTCAGCGGCAGGTTAGAGGCAGGTCAGCGGCAGGTTAGAGGCAGGTCAGCGGTAGGTTAGTGGCAGGTCAGTGGTAGGTTAGTGGCAGGTCAGTGGTAGGTTAGTGGCAGGTCAGTGGCAGGTCAGTGGCAGGTCAGTGGTAGGTTAGTGGCAGGTCAGTGGTAGGTCAGTGGCAGGTCAGTGGCAGGTCAGTGGCAGGTCAGTGGCAGGTCAGTGGTAGGTCAGTGGCAGGTCAGTGGCAGGTCAGTGGCAGGTTAGAGGCAGGTCAGTGGTAGGTTAGTGGCAGGTCAGCGGCAGGTTAGTGGTAGGTAAGTGGTAGGTTAGTGGTAGGTCAGTGGTAGGTGAGTGGTAGGTCAGTGGTAGGTTAGTGGGAGGTCAGTGGTAGGTTAGTGGTAGGTCGGTGGTAGGTTAGTGGCAGGTCAGTGGCAGGTTAGTGGCAGGTCAGTGGCAGGTTAGTGGCAGGTCAGTGGTAGGTTAGTGGCAGGTCAGCGGCAGGTTAGAGGCAGGTCAGTGGCAGGTTAGAGGCAGGTCAGTGGCAGGTTAGTGGCAGGTCAGTGGCTGGTTGAGCTTTCTGTGAGTTCTTGGTTGAAGTGAGGCCCCTTCATGTGTCTGCTAGTGGAACTTAACTGGGCTGTATGAACCAGGATGCCGTCAGGTTTGATGGGTCGTTCTAACCCTTTCAACTGTTCTTTCTCAGCTAAAAGCGAACTGGAGACCCTGGATACTCAACTGGGCTGCACTCACAAACTGTAAGACCCGCCTCCCTCATCTGTCTGTGTCCATTTGTTTTTCACTGACTACACAGATATGAAACACTGAAGAGTTTCTTACCTGTGCGCTCACCTGATGTAGTGCTGTTTCATATCTGAATAAAATCTTGATTCTCATGTTACTACAGCTGTTCCTTACAGCTGGTTCCTTGTTTCACAGGATGAAACACAAATGCTCTAAATGTGGGTTTTTGTTCTGTCAGGTTCCTGGAGCTCACTGTGTTCTTCTCAGTCAAGCCCAAGGCAGGAGAGAAGGAGATTTCACCCAACACCTTCTTCTCCCTCTGGCATGAGTTCTCCTCTGATTTCAAAGACCAGTGGAAAAAAGAGAACAAATCTATTCTGAAGGAGAGGTACCGTAACACCCTCTGATCTGCAGCATCATCTCGTTCTGTCTGTTTCTGCTTCAAATTCTTTTTAGAAATAAGCTTGTTAAATGCAGATAACTGAGTTCTGGTCCTGACTGTAAAAAAGGTGTGCTGTAACACATTCTGTGTTCTGCAGGTTAAAAGCAGCAGAAGAGTGTTTCCGACAAGCCAAGGAGAAAGCGTCCTACAGTGTCAAACCCAAACATGCGTCTGGCATCGTAAGTCTGTTTTACCAACCTGAACGTTTGTTTTATCTTTTCTTCTCAGAGACAAAGTTCTGTTGATAAAACTGAACGCTGTTTTTCCCAACCCTGGTCCTCAAGGCACAATGTTCTGCATGCTTTAGATGTGTCTCTGCTCCAACACAGCTGAGTTATATGAACAAATTACATAAAAACTAAATGATGCAAAGCTGCTCTTCTCCTAAAACTTTATATAAATAAAACAAAGTAAGATGACAGTATTACATAAATGATCTTTTACTTTTTTGTCTTGATCTTTTAAAGAGTCCCTTCCATTAAAAACATTTTTTCTGAGGTTTCTGTTGAATATTTTAGCTCCACAGGTGTTCTTACCTTCATAGTGGGTGTAAAAACAGGTCAATAACTTCTCTTTCAGTTTTAATCTCTCAAACTACGCCGGTGGTGATAACACCCGATTTCTCCCGAGTTCGAACAGCCTGTATCTGTTTCATCACAACTCCTTTGTTCGTTAGTATTCATCAGCTCCTGCAGTTGAAACCACGCCTAGCATGCTGCTTGCTAAAAGCTGTTAGCATAAGACGTAGCAAACAGGAAGAGAGTACGCCTGATGTTGCCATGTGCAGCGGGGCAGGAAAGAGGAAGCCGTGCTCTCATAGGTTAGTTTGTTAACCTATCAGATTCCAGCAAATTTGCATAATAAATATTAATGAGTTGGAGCCCGATGCCTAACAGAACCAGCTGAATTTTGATGCAGACAGATTGAAAGGTCTGTTAATAAGTGTTTCCTATTGTTTTTTTAGATATAAAATGTTTCATATTACTGATTAATACTTCAGAAATAACCACAAAGTTATGAAATTTGTGTGAAATTGCCTCTTTAAAATAAAAGATCTTCATCTCGGGTGATTAAAATTTAACTTGAGAAAAGTGGGATTCAGCATCACCACTTTCCTCCACTTATAGTTTCATTTTGATTGAATCCCCTTTTTATTTAAATGTTTAGCTGGAACTTGCCTGTCACACGTTTCACATCACGACATTACTGAGTGCCATCGTACTAGAAATCAGCTCAGTTTAGCTTCTAACAATCAGGTGAGGCGTGTAAGAACTTTGTCAAGAGTTGGTGAGCAAACAGCAAGTAAAACGTGGGCAAACTGCAAACAAACAGAGACATAATTATAATTACAATTACTGTATAACAGGCCATAAATAAGACATGTAACAAGGAACAATTCAGCCTCCTGCTAAAGAATCTGTGTATTTTCTCTTAATTTTGTGTTGCCAAACTTTTGTTTAGTGAAACGTTAGCATTAGCATGTCGGAGCAAGGGACGGAGGTGGACACTGTCCTGATCAGAGCTGCAGTCAAACATATCAGAGACTCTAACTCCACCACTCAGAATGAAAAGTTCTGACTCACCCAACACTAAGTACCGCACGTCAGTGACATGTGACATGACTGGTGCATGTTTGCAGTACGACCAGCAGGCTGTGATGAAGCTCAGTGTTTTCATTAATGAACTTTGTTTTGCTTATTTGACTCATTCTAAACTCTGTGACATGTTTTTTCCACAGAAAGCCAAGCTTGGCATGAAGATATAACTCCATGAACTCTGCATGTTTGTTTTCTTAAATTTGGTCACCAGCAAGAAGTTCACAGTGTGAGGATGAAGAGGAGGAAGCTGATGATGGACCTTGTCTCTGGATGTTGGGCTTCATTCATCACTTTGATCCATTAGAATGGAGCTTTGGCTCATGTTTAAATCCAGCTGCTGCACAGCACATACTGTACAACATGCAGGACATCAGCTCTAAGATCAAACCATGGTCTGTGTAAACCATCGTTCTGCATTCTTATTGATGAATAATGTGAAAAGTCTGACAGGAAGTCTGAGGATCTGAATCCTGCTGGTTTGGATGGGACGATGGAGACGTTACCTGGACAGGAGACAGTATCATCGCTGCCCCAACAGTATTTACATGTCTGCAGATATTGTTTAACCTTTTGATGTTCTGGTTAACTTATTTTGGAGAGCAGATTTTAGTCTCACACTGGAAAGAACTGAAAAAATAAAACCACTGAAATAAAAACAACCTAAAAGCTTCAGGGATATTTGAACAAAAAGATAAAAACTTCTGATATTATATGAGAAAATCTTGTGAAGCAGAATGTTTGATGACTTATTCTCTTGATGTGAACATGATGCTGTGGCTTTTCCTCTGCACACACACGCTGCATTAAGCTCTTATATGGAAACACTGGAGATGTGTCTTCTTCTCTGTCTTATCAGGGATCAGTCCGTTAGCTGGTAAATCGTTCAGAATGTACATTACTGTAAATCCTCAGGCCTCGTGGTTCTGCTGATCCGTATGGATCCTGATGTATTTAAAGAAACAAGGCCTCAGACTTGGAGTTTATATTAACCTTCACACAGCTGGAAGCTGCACCGTCCACCGCACCTCAGAACCAGACAGCATCTTCTCCAGGATCTAAATGTTTCCTTTCCTTTCCTGCTTCTGGAATCATGTGATGATCAGCGCGGGAAATGCAGCTCTTTTTCATGAGTAGATCAGCAGTATTTACTTGAATCCTGAGGATGTAAAGTTACTACGCGTGAAACAGCAGCTGCAGTTCTATCAGCAGAGAGAAGACAACCCTTCATTGTGCTGCATAAAAGCAGGAAGAGGCTCAGATGGAAACCTGTGGTGATAAACTGGAACATAGTCTGTATTTACTGAATGTTCTAGTTTCCTGTCCTGAAGTATAACTATACAACGTTCCCTTAACTTCACTGTGGAACTTGGTTTTTCTTCAGCTTCTTTTTTCACACTTATTTATGTAGGTAGCGATTTGATTGTTGATTGCAGATGTCCACAGGAGGGTCACCTGGTGTTGGGTTGTATCAGCTGTTTTTTCCTGTGGGCGTGACCCACCTCACCAATCTGTCAACTCTACCTGACAGGTGACACACACCACTGTCTGATGACCTCATGAAGAGGTGACTGCAAGTGTGTGAGAGGCCCTGCGTCCTGTTGGGCTCTCTACCTGATCTCAGTAGCCTCCACAGTCCAGTGTTTGTATCTGCCATTAGGATAACGAGGTCATCAGATCACAAAGCAGTAGATAAAGTTACCAGAGACGGATGAGCTGCAGCTGTGAGTCATGATGTTCAGATGATGCTGACAAATAACAGAAACATCTGTTTGTAAATGCAGCATCACTTTATGCAAACACACTTCACTGATTTGAACTTCCCACCAAAATATTGTCAGCCATTTTTCATGTTCCATCCAATCTCTTCTCTCATGAGCAAAATCTCAAGCTCAGTTTGTTGAAGCAGCGTGTCACTTTGTTTCAGTGTAAGTTCAGTGAGATGCCATATTCTGTGTGTGCGTGCGTGCGTGTGTGTGTAAGTGCTTATCATGACCTTCTCGGTCTCAGTTTCTGGATGTTTTTTGATGGACAGCAGGATGTTTATAGTGGATTAAATCACAGCTGTTCAGTTTTGCTGCAGAATTCAAGAAAGAATAAATTGTTTTTAAAAAGCAGAAATTGTGTTTCTTTCTCTTTGTGTTGCAGGAATGTATAAGACATTCGTTGTTTGTGGGATTTATGTAAAATAAAGAGGATGAATGGATACATATTTTGTTTTTAAAGATGCTTATTTCAGAGCAGCAAACAGGATCAATGGCAGGAGAGGCAGCGGAGATCACTGATGTCACTGGGAGGTGACACAATGACAGGTGAGAGACAGTCCAGGGTCCAAACAAAAGTCATTGTCAACACTTACAGGTCCGATGGCAGACAGACAGCAAGAGACGAAGTCAAGAGGCAGAATATTGTTCAAAATCTCAATGGTGCAGGTAAAACGATGTCGAGGAGAGTCCAGGGTCAGGTGATCAATAAACAGACTGACAGACAGGAATCAAAAGGCGGGTCTAGAAGCACATGGCATTCAACAAATGATCTTTGTGTTTGTGACTGAGGTAAACATGAAGGGAGTTGAACAGATGAAGAGAGAGAAAGTAACATTGAAGAACATAAACTAGGACTGAGTTAGTGAGGGAGTGAATGGTACAAAAGAACAAGATACTAAAATAACTCCAACACCTAAAAACAGATAACAAATCACAGAACTAATCAAACTAACACAAATAAAGTGTGAACAAACTGAGAAAAGGCAGGAATGATGGACCAGAACCGAACAGGATAGTTTAACATTGTTTTGGAGCCCACTGGGTGTTTGGGTTGTTGGGTTGGTGGTCAATGATGCTGTGTTTAATGAGGACTAGTTATAGCCTCAGCATGCTTAATAACTATGTATTAGAAAAAGGTTGGAGCCAGCAGCATTACAAGTGTTATGCAACTAAATATTTTTTGGCAAAATCTGTGAACAAATTATGAAGAATTCCTTTTCACTAGGATGTAGGAAAATGTTTCTTTAACTTACCACAGTGGTTTATTTATCCCAGCTGGCAGCAACATGTCTTTTGTCTTCTCAGCGTTTTTATCTGCTTAAACACTTTTAATTTAAAGGACTTTGTGGTTATTTCTTAAGTATTAACATGTAATATGAAACATTTTATATATAAAAAACATAAACACTGATTAACAGACCTTTCGATCTATCTGCGTTAAGATTCGTCAAGCTTCGGATTGTAACTCAATATTCATTATTTGGATTTGCTGGACTCAGATTGGCTAACAAGCCTATGAAAGCAAAGTATACTGTTTCCTGCCCCAACGCACATGGCAACAGTAGATGTTTTGTCTTCCGGTTTGTTAGATCTTATGCTAACAGTTTTTAGCTAGCAGCATGCTAGGCGTGGTTTCAACTGCGGGAGCTGATGAAAAACAAATAAAGGAGTTGTGACAACACAAGTACAGGCCGTTTGAACCTGGGTTTTAGTGCCACCTGCGTAGTTTGAGAGATTAAAACTGAAAGAGAAGTTGTTGACCTGTTTTCACTCCCACTATGAAGGTAAGAACACCTGTGGAGCTAAAATATTCAACAGAAACCTCAGAAAAAAAACTTTTTTTAAAATGGAGGGGCCTCTTAAAGTTCTAACTGTCTAATGATATAATTTGGTGCTCAATTTTTACCACTATTCTACTTTTTTTTCAGATTAATTTAAAAAAAAAAAAATTAAACTACTTGTCATGGTTCTGATACCAGGTGGGTTGTTTGCGAGCTCCAGAGGTGACCCAAACACCAGACACACAAGCGAGGAAACAGTTCTTTGCAGTTGAAACAGTGTTTAATATTTACAGTGGAACATGTACAACTACTGGGAAACTGTGCTCGTGTGCTGAACTCATGACAGGTCGGTACGGGACAGGAACGGTCCTGGGTTGTGGAGAGAGAGAGGTTAGTGACAGTCTGTGAACCAGCTTGCGGTGTGCAGGGGATCGTGCTCGTTAAACTCACGGTGACGGTTTGTGCGTCTTGCTGTGAGGAGGGATCCAGAGGTGCTGCCGCGGGGGTGGTGATCCAGACTGTCCGGGTTCTTGTAGGTGATCCAGGTCCAGGTGCTGTCCGTGCCTGCGTCGTTCCAGCAGGGGTGACAGTAGCGCGCTGACCGGGAAGGTGTGGATCCAGAGGAGCCAGAGACAGACAGGGAGCCAGGGGAGAGAGCGGGTGGCGTGATCCAGCAACCAGGCTCTAGAACAGGGGTGTCAAACTCCAGGCCTCGAGGGCCACTATCCTGCATGTTTTAGATGTTTCCCTGTTTCAACACACCTGATTCAAATCCTCTGTATTTCAACAAGTCCTTCAGAAGCCTGTTAACGACTTGTTCATTTGAATCAGGTGTGTTGAAACAGGGAAACATCTAAAACATGCAGGATAGTGGCCCTCGAGGCCTGGAGTTTGACACCCCTGCTCTAGAACCATCCGTGTGGAAGCCAGTCCTCTCGATAGGCGGGTACACAACCACGCTGAGGCACTACGATCCAGAGAATCGCTCCTGGATGCGGGCTAGGCACAAAGGGAAGAGAAGGCAGGTTAAACTACTGCAAAATACGGCTTAGTCTGTATAATAATACTGGCCACTCTGTTACCACGAAATCTAGTGGAACAAACTGGTGTCTGTCTCTTGTTCCTCCTCTGCTTAAGTACCCAGCTCTCCTGAGCTGGGTAATGATCCACACCTGGTTCCACTGATGATCCTGCTGCCACTCCCTGCAAGACAATTAGTCACAGCAGCACCACCCACCAGCAGCAGAGATCCTGACACTACTTAAAACATACTTAAGTAAAAGTAAAATTACAGATTTAAAAAATGTAAAAATACACAAAAATACTATCAAGTGCCAGTAATGGTAATATATACAGTTAGTTACTTTCCTCTGGAAATGATACATTTAAAGGGTTACTGTAAATGAAACTAATTTGGTAACTATCAGGCTGTATTAGGTTTGGTATTGGTATCTTCTTTAAAAGTATGTTTGTTCAGGAACTCAAGGGTTTCACAAAAAACGTTTTCATAAAAAAATAAATGAGATATTAGAATCCAATTTATTTAGCTAATTATGCGAACATTTGACTTTGCTTCAACTTTGGTTTTGTGCTTACTTCCACAACTTACTCCAGAAAAACAACATCATTACAAGGAAACAATTGAAGAAGACAGACATGTAAAGATAAAGAGACATTATGAGACATAGAAGGCAGACAGCAGAGACATTCAGCAGCATCGTCCACCATAAATGTCTGATTGATGTTTGAAGCTGTTTATACAGATAAAATCAAATTATTTCACGAGAGAAGAAGTTATTTCTTCATTAAGGGTGTAACGGGTGGACCTTAATGACTGGGTCTATGTTGGCTGTCCATTTCAGGTCCTGGGTGATGGTGGTCCCCAGAGACCTGAACGTCTCCACCATAGACACAGTACTGTTGTGCTTGGTAAAGTTTTGGAGTGTTGAACTCTAGATTTGTATTTCTCAACTCTTAACTCATTCTTATCTCAACTCCAGTCCTTATCAAATCAATCAAATCAAATCTTTATTTATATTGCACTTAATCATACACGAAGCGCAGCTCAAAGTGCTTTTACAAAATAAAATAAATATAAAAAAGGCCCCACACACCAACATTCCCTCGCTTAAAGAATTAAAAATTGTATAGAACATAAAAAATCATGCCTTCTGTGTTGGTCCTATAAACGACGCATGACATTTTGTCTCAATCTGGCCCCCAGCTGATATCCCGCATGTCGGGGCTGTGTGTGTGTGTGGGGGGGGGTTGTTGTTCTGTGTGCGCACGAAGCGGTACAATCGATAATGCTGCTGGAATAAATAATTTTATCCTTCTCAGCAGCAGCACTGCAGGTGCTCTCCATGTCCAAAATGTGCGTAAGCCAGGTTCTTGGTCAACTTAAAGTTGCGCACGTTTTTCCGCTACGTTTTTTTATAAATCCCAAAGTTTGCGTGGAAAGTTGCTTACGCTTTCCGACCCCATTTTGTGCGTAAGCAAGCTTTATAAATGAGGCCCCTGGTATTGAAATTTGGTACGTATAACATATATCTTAGCTTTATCATGCATATAACAGGACCTGAAGGTGTTTTTTTTGTCATAATCTTCAAATACTTCAATATCTGTAACACAAAACAGTGAAGGATAATTTAACATTTATTGTTATTTTTGTCCTTCATATCAAGTCATTTAGGCTGTTTGAACAAAATATTTACATATTTAAGCAGAGAAACTGTAACATTATAAATAAGCATGTCCCCTCTATAAATATAAACTCCTTGATCCTGGTAATTAGCCACTTGCTGAAATCAAGTGTGCTGAGGGAGGGAAGAATCTCAAACATGAAGGATAGTAGGAAATGAGAACTGAAGTTGGGACTCACTGCCTTAGATGGTTCTGAGTGCATCAGAGGACCAACCGTTCCACTTCCTGTCTGTAAGCAGACTTGTCTCCATCCCTGATGAGGACTATGGCCGTCGTGTTGTCTGTGAACTTAAAGCTGTTTGTGTAGAGGGACAACAGCAGTGGGAACAGGACACATCCCTGGGGGGTGCCGGGGCTGATGGTCTGGATGCTGTTTGCTCTGAATGCAAACTGCAGTGAATTCAGTCAGTTTGACAAAAGCTTAAGGATTTCATGACCACAGACATCGGGGTGATGAGTCTGTAGTCAGGATTTTTTGGGGACCAGGATGATGGTGGAGCTTTTCAGGCAGGATGGGACTTTGCAAAGCTCCAGTGAGGTGTTAAAGATTCTAGTGAAAATGAGGACCAGCTGTTTAGCAGAGACCTTTAGACAGGAAGGACACCCATCGTCTGGACCTGGAGTCTTCCTTTCTACTTGTCTCCAGAGGTCCGTTCCAGGAAGCAGGTTGTGTGACATAACCAGATAAGTTTGAGGGTAAATCTGTAGATAAACTCAAATTTCAGTTCCAAAAACGGAGGTATCGTTCAAGGTATGTTAATAACCATAGCAGCTTCCAGGTAGGTTTGTTCTAGAGAGGGTTTTGAGCATGACATGTCCTTTTGATGATGATCCTGTGCAGCATTTGGACTTTAAACATAGTAATCTAATTAATTACAATTTCCAATATTACAACACCGTTATCATTACTGAATGTAAAATGCAGTTCGTTACTAAAAATTGATAAAACAAACTGCGTAATGTGACCAGACACACACAAACACGTGGTTATATGGAGGCTGGATGGACTGGCAGGTAAGCTGGACACTGTTTAAACCGGGGTGCTGACAGATCATGTGTTGAAGAAGAATTAGTTTTGTCTCCAAGTTTTAATTGCACAATTCAAAGAATTAGTTTTTTTTTGGTAACACAGTTCACAATGTTCTTGTGTTTCATCTTGACTTGGTACACAGTTTGTCAGGTTCAGTGTTTGTGTGTGCTGTGTGTTCTGTGTCGGGTGAGTCATCTCTCTGCAGTGAGGATCTACGCTGGAGAGCGAGGCAGATTAACAACACCTGGTGGCGATCAGCGCTGATGAGGAGCAGGGCACTACTTAAGCCAGAGGCAGACCTTCATTCATCGCCTGGTTGTTGACCTGAATGGTAGCTCCCGTGTGCCAACTCTTTGTGATTAATTACTAGTGATTCCGAGAAACGTTTCCGAGATTTGTGTGCTGTTTATGAAGATCGTGGATCTTCTTGTGTGTGACTAATCGTGTTCTCTCCAGGATTATTCACCCTGCTCCTTGTGCTCCGAGGATCTCTTCGTGTCCAGTGTCTGATCGCCTGGAACCTGTCTGTCTCCCTCCAGCCTCCTCACCCGACCTTGGACTCACCACCTCTCTGCACAGCACCGCACTGGACCTGCCCTCCCTTCAAGTTCAGCTACCTGCATCATCCCGTGAGTTAACCTCACCAGTCCTTGCAAGATCACCTGAGCCTTCTAAGTTTGGATCTGGAACTAACGAACATTTCTGTTACAGTGCTGAGACATCCCCTGACGCACCAGACCACCGAGCACATTCTCACTTTGTACAGCACTGTAAATAAACCTTTCATTTTTGCACCTGAGTACTGTCTGTGTCTGAGTTCCTGCAATGTGGGTCACAAAACTAACTGAGCCCGTGACAGAACAACCAGGCCAGTCTGACCCCGCGGACTCAGCCAGACAGATCCCCGTTGTAACCTCTGAACTTTTGGCTAGACATGACTCCATGTTAAACTCGCTGTGTGAGCGACAGCAATATTACCAGCAACGGCTGGAAGAAGTCACTGGACTGTTGCAAACTGTGTCTAACCAGCTGTCTGCTATTTCTCAGCCACCTTCGCCTTCAGCCGCAGCTCCACCGGAGCCTGAACCTGCAGTTCCCATGGCGTGCGCCCCGGTGCACAATGTTTCACTACCCAACCCGGAAGCTTATGCTGGGGAGGCAGGTAAAGGTTCTGGATTCCTTTTACAATGTTCACTAATCTTCAGCCGTTCTCCTCAGTCCTTTCCGGATGACGCGTCCAAGATTGCCCACATCATCGGCTTACTGCGGGGATGCGCACTCAGATGGGCGGAAGCCAAGTAAAGCTACTCCGTCATATTACGCACATCCCTGGAAACCTTTGCGAAAGACTTTGAACAAACCTTCACCTACCGTAAGTCAGAGACTGAAATAACACATCTCCTCCGTCATATCAAACAGGGCAAGAAGTCGGTAGCAGACTTTGCAGTGGACTTCCGGACTCTGGCTGCGGAATCAGGCTGGAACGCGCCAGCGCTCAAGGGAGCTTTTCTGGGCGCTCTTGATAAGCCGATTCGGGAGCAGTTGCTACAAAGAGATGAGCCCCCGTCCTTGGTGGAGTTGATAAGCCTACCTACTAAGATTGATCACCGGATGACCGGATTTATGTGGGATGAACACCGCGCTCGTTCTCCGTCTCGTACCGGTCACAGGACCGCTGAGAATGCGCCCATCGCCAGAGCTGTGCCGGCCCAGACCGGAGAGGAACCGATGCGGCTGGGGAACGTGCGGCTATCACCCACAGAAAGACAGAGACGTATGGAGGCACGTGAGTGTTTATACTGTGGAACAACAGGACACTTCATCGCTGCCTGTCCGAAGCGTTTAAACCACTCCAGCCGTCAGTAACACCGGGAGGTCCGACGGTTCCAGAAAGAAAAACCTCTCGTTTAACTCTGCGTATAACTCTGTTATATTCTTCTGACTCATTCCAGACTCAAGCTCTAGTTGACTCCGGCTGTGAAAAGAACCTACTGGATGCTGCACTAGCCAAACAACTGCAGATCCCTGTTCAGCCGCTGCAGACTCCTGTCAACGTCGCAGCCTTGGATGGCCGCTCTCTCACCGCCATCACCCACCGGACCAGTGACGTAGAGGTGGTAATTTCTGGTAACCATCGTGAGAAAATCTCGTTCTTGATTTTCCCCTCTACGCAGGTTCCGGTGGTGTTGGGCCATCCCTGGCTGCAGATGCACAACCCACACATAAATTGGGCTGAAGGGAAGATTGACTCCTGGAGTCTGAACTGTCTGTCACAGTGTTTACACTCCGCCCTGGCCAGATCCACGTCGTCGCAGTCGTCTAGACCCGAGGAGATCCCGGACATCACCCGAGTCCCTAAGGAGTACCACGACCTCCGTCTGGTGTTCAGTAAGTCCCGAGCAGTATCATTGCCCCCTCACAGGCCGTACGACTGTGCCATTGAGCTGCTTCCTGGAGCGCCTCTGCCGTCCAGTCGACTCTATAACATCTCACGCCATGAGCGTGAGAGCATGGAGGACTACATCAGGGAGTCACTGGAGGCAGGGATCATCCGCCGGTCCACTTCTCCTCTGGGAGCAGGATTCTTTTTCTTTTTCACCTCTGCTGGCGTCTGCTTTTGAATCTGTGCAGGGAGCAACGATCTTCACTAAGCTGGACCTGCGGAACGCCTACCATCTGGTCCGAATCCGCAAAGGAGAAGAATGGAAAACAGCCTTTAACACCCCATTGGGACATTTTGAATATTTAGTGATGCCTTTTGGGCTCACTAATGCCCCAGCTGTTTTCCAGGCTCTGATAAATGACGTTCTGAGAGACTTCCTAAACTCTTTTGTGTTTGTGTACCTTGATGACATTTTGATTTTTTCTTCTTCAGAGGCAGAGCACAAGATCCACGTCAGGCAGGTGCTTTAGCGCCTCTTGGAGAACCGCCTCTTTGTAAAGGCCGAAAAATGTGAGTTTCACGCACGAACTGTAGGATTCTTGGGGTTCATATTTGAAAATGGACAAGTGAAGCCAGACCCCGTGAAGGTCCAGGCTGTGGTGGACTGGCCCACACCTGTCACCCGTAAGCAGCTCCAGAGTTTTTTAGGCTTTGCTAATTTCTACCGCAAATTCATCAGGAACTATAGTCAAACCGCTGCTGCACTAACCTCATTAACCTCCACCAAGAAGCCTTTCAGCTGGACTCCTGAGGCAGAACACGCATTTCGCCAGCTGAAGGAGAAGTTCAGCCGTGCCCCCATCCTCATTCAGCCTGACCCATCTAAGCAGTTCACCATGGAGGTGGATGCCTCGGACTCAGGCGTGGGCGCAGTGCTGTCTCAGGTGGGACAGCATGACCAGCGATTGCATCCCTGCGCCTTCTTCTCACGTCGCCTGACTCCCACAGAACGAGGCTACGACGTGGGAGACCTTGAACTGCTGGCCATTAAGTTGGCATTTGAGGAATGGAGGCACTGGCTGGAGGGTGCAGCAGAACCGGTTTTGGTTTGGACAGATCACAAAAACCTCACCTATCTACAAGCAGCTAAGCAATTAAATCCTCGCCAGTCTCGTTGGTCCTTGTTTTTTTCAAGATTTAATTTTCTGATCTCTTACAGACCCGGCTCAAAAAACATTAAGCCAGATGCTTTATCCCGTCAGTTCTCCATAGACGAACTCCCAGAGACTCGCACCATTGTGCCCCGAGAGTGTGTCGTTGGAGCAGTCACGTGGGACATCGAAGAGGCCATAAGTCGCGCACAACAGGCTTATCCTGGACCAGCCACTCAACCTCCGAACCGCAGGTATGTGCCCCAGACTGTTCGTTCTCGCCTGCTCCACTGGGCCCATACCGCCCGGTTTTCAGGACATCCAGGGGTGGGGAGAATGATGGGTCTAATCCGGTGGTCTTTCTGGTGGCCATCTATGTACAGAGACATTAAAGAGTACGTTCAAGCCTGTCAGATTTGTGCGCGCAATAAGTCCTCCAATCAGCATCCTCACGGGCTGCTCCAACCCCTGGAGACCCCCGGCAGACCCTGGTCCCATGTGGCACTAGACTTTATTACAGGGATGCCGGTCAGCAGAGGGTTCTCCGTGATTTTAACTGTTGTAGATCGTTTTTCCAAAGCCTGTCACCTCATACCTCTCAAGAGACTTCCCTCTGCCCTCGAAACCGCTAAGCTTCTAGTGAAGCATGTGTTCCGCCTGCATGGGCTCCCCCAGGAGGTCCTGTCGGACCATGGACCCCAATTTATTGCCCAGGTTTGGAGGGAGTTCTTCGTGGCTCTCGGGGCACGGGTGGTCCTCAGCTCCGGGTTTCATCCGCAAACAAATGGTCAAACCGAGCGGATGAACCAGGAGCTGGAGGCCGCCCTGTGCTGCGTGTGCTCGAATGACCCCTCCACCTGGAGTGACCACCTTCCCTGGGTGGAATACGCACACAATGCTCATGTCTCCTCAGCCACCAACAAGTCCCCTTTTGAGGTCTCCCTTGGGTACCAGCTGTCGTGTTCTCTATCGTGTACAGTGCGTACATAGGATAACGCAAGTTATCTTGAAGCAGGCTGCTTCTTTATTCAACGTATCTCACAGAACAACAACAGGAAGTTGCGACCACTAAGACGTCACATTTCGTGGTGCAGGCTAGGTCATGTGACCATATAAACCAATCAACGTGTTTGCATGTAATATAATGAACACAACTCAGAATAACAACATATTCTGTCAGAATATTACATCCCCTTTCTTTTAAAAGAACTGTTTGGAACGAGAGATTAGCTGCTGCAGTAAAATGAAAATCAATGTTCAACTTAACATGTTTGCAGACACAATCTGAAATTTGCAAGGTTAATACTGCAGACTTTACAACTCAAGATACTGTAACAAATAATAAGTTCACATATGACCCGAATATGCATATAACCATTTTGTGTATCATTCACACACAATATAGGTGACTTGCTTTGCATGAAAAAAAAACATCAATATGGCATGTGACTTTAAAGGTCCAGAATGTCTCTAGGCTTAACCATGCGACCAGACCGCGTGTGGTATGTGACTGGAACCGGGGTGGCTGGAACTGATGGTGTGTGTACTGTCTCAGGTGTACACTGGTTGCTGGAATGATCATGGGGTGGAACGCTGGACATTTCCTTAGTGTCCATGAGGTGGCGGCGGTTTCTCCTATATTCAGCTCCATCAGGTGTTTGGATGTGGTAAGACCTGGCAGTGTCAGCTGGCTGGATAACAACAGCTGGTTTCCAATGTCCATGTTCCTGAAAGCGAATGTGTTGTCCTGCTTGTAGCGACGAGAGTGGTGCTGAGGACCTGTCGTAGTATTTCTTCTGGTGGTGCTGACAGAAGGTTCTTCTGGTGTGGGTGTCTCGGCAACTGACAACTCTGGGCTTGAGCTGCTGATGCGTGTTGGGAATAATTGAGCGAAGGCGACGACTCATTAGCAGTTGAGCTGGTGTTTTGAAGTTGTCCACAGGTGTGTTGCGAAACTCCAGAAGACTCAGGTACGGGTCATTATGATCAGCCTTTGCCTTACGCATGAGCAACTTGGCGATTTGTACAGTTTTCTCTGCCAAACCGTTGCTCTGTGGGTAGTGTGGGCTTGAAGTTACATGTTTAAACTCCCATGTGCTTGCGAATGTTTCAAATTCTTTACATTTGTACTGGGGGCCGTTGTCAGAGATCACGGTTTGAGGAATACCGTGTCTTGCGAAGTGTGCTTTAAGTTTCTGTATGACAGCGGTTGCAGTTGTGCTGGAGAGTTTATCTAACTCAAAGTACCGGCTGTAATAGTCGACAGTGACTAAGTAGTTATCATTGTCCAAAGTGAAGAGGTCGGTGGCGACTGTTTGCCATGGTCTGTTAGGGATGGGGTGACTTATCATGGGCTCTTTGGTGTTTGAAGGTCTGTGCTCTAAACATGTGGAGCATTTCCCAACTAAGTCCTCGATTTGCTGGTTCATCCCTGGCCAAAACAAGACGTCACGTGCACGCTGCTTGCACTTTTCTATGCCTAAATGTCCAGTGTGGATTTTGGTCAGCATTTCCACACGCAATGATGATGGTACTATGATCTTTTCTCCTTTAAACAGGATGTTATTCATCTGGGACAGCTCGTCTCTGTAGTTCCAGTATTCTGCAATGCTCCGTGGGCACCGCTTCCGCTCCTCAGGCCAACCATCTTTTATGGTCTCTTTTAAAAGTGTGAGCTGTGCGTCTTTCTCAGTCTCAGCTTGTAACACTTTCAGCTTGGCATCACTAACAGGTAGGTTGCTGTATACTGTGTGTACGTGCAAATCCATGCCTTCTGAGAGGCTGCTGTCCGGATCAGGTAGAGACTTTCTAGAGAGAGTATCTGCAAGAGGAATATCTTTGCCTGGTCTGTGTGTGATCGTGACATCATATCGTTGCAGTTGGAGGATCATTCTTTGTAACCTGGGGGGTGCTGCAGTGAGTGGCTTGCGTAGAATAGATTCCAATGGCTTGTGGTCGCTTTCAACTGTGATGTGTCGACCGTATACATACTGATGAAAACGCTTGCATCCAAATAAGATGGCATACCGCTCCTTCTCGATCTGTGCATAATGTACTTCGCTTTCAGTGAGTGACCTGGAAGCGTAGCCAATGGGTTTACCTTCCTGCAGCAGAGTTGCACCCAGACCGTATTTGGAGGCATCAACTTGTAGTCTGAGCTCCTTACTGGGGTCATGGTAAGTGAGAACTGGTCCTGGCTCACGTGTGATTAGCTCTTTCATGTTTTGGAAAGCTCTGTCGTGCTGCGTGTCCCATACAAATTCACTCGACTCCTTGAGCAGCTGGCGGAGTGGGGCATTGATGTCAGATAACATGGGAGCGAACTTTGACAGGTAGTTAATCATCCCCAGTATGGTTTCCAATTCCCCTTTGTCTTTTGGTGGCTCCATGTCTCTGATGGCTTTGACTTTAGCTGGATCCGGTTTGATCCCATCTTTCGTGATTAAATGACCAAAATAGCTAACTTCTGTGGCACAGATAACACTCTTGTCAGGGTTGAGCTTGGCTCCTTTTTCCCGGGAGCGTTGCAGCATCGCATGTAGGTGTTTATCGTGTTCCTCTTTGCTCTTGCCATAAATTAGGACATCATCAACTATGGCTGTGACTCCATCTAGACCTTCATAGATCTCATCCATTTTGCGCTGAAACTCATCCTGAGATGACTTGAGTCCAAATGGTAAGCGCAGGAACCTATACCTGCCCAACACAGTGTTAAAGGTGGTTAGTTTTGAAGACTCTTCAGTTAGCTTTATTGCCCAGTACCCAGACCTGGCATCCATCACACTGAAGTAACATGCTCCTGCTAGTTTGCATGTAATGTCCTCTAGTGTTGGCAGTGGGTAGTGCGGGCGCTTTATCACTTTGTTGAGGTCTTTGGGGTCTAAGCAAACTCGCAGTTTACCTGTGCGTGGCTTTTCTGTTGCAACCATCGAGTTCACCCATTCAGTAGGTTCTGTGACTTTGGTAATGATCTGTTGTTTTTCCATACTCTTCAGCTCATCATGGAGACGGTCTCGCAGTGCGAGTGGAACGCGTCTTGGTGGATGTATGACAGGAACTGCATTCGGGTCGATGTGGATGGTGCATTCACCTGGAAATAGTCCTATTCCTGTAAAGACGTCAGAAAACTCATCCATGACAGACATGCTTGGGCTGTTTGAAACAGACATGATCAGCTGGATTAGCTTAAAGTCCAGACATGCTTTGAGTCCAAGCACTGGGGGTGCATTAGTATCGACAACATGGATTTTTAATGGCAGTTTGATGTCTTTGTACTGGCACTCAATGCTGCATTTGCCTCTCACTGCTAACAGCTCACCTCCATAGCCATAAAGGGGGCGTGTTGAGTGTTTCAGGGTGTGCTGTATTCCTAACTTTCTGAAGACAGCTGTAGGAATTACATTGGTTGAAGCACCAGTGTCGAGTTTGAATCTGACTGCAGCTTTGCCATCACCAATATGAATGTCTGCAAAAACTTGTTCTTTGTCATTGCAGCTCTGTTTCTGTGTTACAGCATCAATAAAGAGATCGTCCTCATCATCCATGTGCATATCTGCTTCTTTATTACTTACTGCATGCACAGTTTTCCTCAGTTTCGAGCGACATACTTTGGCAAAATGATTCCATTTATTGCAGACTTTACACTGCCTTCCTTTTGCCGGGCAGCTTTCTTTGGATGTGTGCGCCTTATTTCCACAATAGCCGCATACGTCGTTAATCCTTTTGTCTCCGTCGGCTTTAGTGAAGCTTGTAGTTCTGCCATTTCCTTTGTAAGAATGGCGCTGTTTCCATGGCGCTGCTTTCGGTGGCTGTCGGCTAACTGCATGTACCGGCTGCTCGCTGCTACCTGATATGGTTCTGAGCTGTTCTTGTGCGACTTCGTGACAACGTACAATGTCTATTGCCTTGTCTAATGTTAGATCTGATCCGGCATCAAGTAGTTTCTCTCTGACTCGTGGAGAGCGGATCCCAAAAACAAGGCGGTCCCGTATCATTTCCTCACTGCTAGCGTAATTACAGTCTTTTGCCAGAAGTTTCAAATCAGTTACGAACTGTTCAAATGGCTCGTTTTGTCCTTGTACTTTCTCATTGAATTTATATCGAGCGAAGATGACGTTGCTCTTTGGCATAACATATGTTTCATAGTGATCGTAGTACGTTTTCAATAGCTTACTTTGGTCTTCGGTTAGTGTCCATGTGTTATAAATGTCCCTGCCTTTCTCTCCGACCCAGAGCAGAAGGTAGCTGCACTTTTCGTCTTCCCCTTTTTTCTTCAGAGGTCCGGAAAACATGAGCTCGACGTGTTGTTTAAACTTTCGCCATGCTTCGGGCAAGTTTTTTGCATCCCAGTCCATACGGGGCGAAAGTACTCCTGAGGCGTCCATCTCTTATCAGTTAGCAGTTTTTTACTCTGACACCATGTCGTGTTCTATATCGTGTACAGTGCGTACATAAGAGAACACAGGTTATCTTGAGGCAGGCTGCTTATTTATTCAACGTATCTCACAGAACAACAACAAGGAAGTTACGACCACTAAGACGTCACATTTCGTGGTGCAGGCTAGGTCATGTGACCATATAAACCAATCAACGTGTTTGCATATAATATAATGAACACAACTCAGAATAACAACATATTCTGTCAGAATATTACAGAGTCCAGCAGACCCAGACACATCAAGATCTGGGAGATCCAAATGAGGTTCAGGTGAAATAATCCATATGGTCTTAAGGCAGAGGTGAGGTCAGTAAATGGTCCAAGATCAGTCATTCACTATGAGGTAAAAGCAGGAAACAGACTGACAGATAAATGTGCAGGTTAAAATTTGATGCATACGATTAACTGATGAAGTGGCAGTGACTGAGAGAAGCTTATGGGTGAAAACAGGCAGGTGTGTGGAGTGAAGGTGGTTGAGTGTAAACAGGTGCAGTGAAAGAAATATGATGAACAGACTGAGTGTGGGTTGAAAAGAGAAAACACAAAACGTGATCACTAAAACTAAATACCTAGAGCAGGATCCTGCAGGAACAAGCTGTAGTTTGATAATTTATTACTTAAATGTTCATTAAATAAAACAACTTTTATTTTGTTCAAGTGTCAGGTTGTTTCTGTTATATGAAGAATCTGTTTAATACAACAAGGTCTTATTTTAATACCTTAAAATGTCAAAAAAAATTACAATAGATCTGCAAAATTTGGATGTAAAATGTCGGTTTGTGGATCAGGTCAGAAAGATTGATAAATAGATCAAAGTTCAACTGATCGCTGCATTTTACAGACATTTCAGTCAAATTTAAGTCTGTTTGTTCAGTTCTGGTTCTGGAACCAGTTCAAACATGCAGAACAACCTCTGACCTGAGACTAAGACCAAGCTTTCTGACACTGGGCAGCAGATTTCACTCCAGAATGTTGTTTTAATCTTCACTTTTCAATGTCAACTGCACAGATTTAAGACAGCAGATGCAGCAAAACAACCCAAAAACTAAACCAAAACTCCTCCATGTTTCAGTGTTTTCTTATTGATGTGAGAGACCAAAAACGCAAGTTTTGTCTCATCAGTCTGAAAAATAGTCTCCCTGAAGCTTTGGTGCTCATCAACATACAATTTAGTGATTTCCAGTTCAGATTCTTTGTGTTTTACTGTCGATAATAGAGTCCATTTTTTTTCCCACTTTAAACATGCTGAAGGGCTGATGAACAGCTTGAAAGCACCTGTAATACTAATTAAGGTTAAACACTTATCCTGAAACGAGATGCATGTATTTATATGTCGTTGTTGCTTATTCTTTCACACGTGCAGATATACTTTAATTAACTGCTTTTAACTGATATTCATTAGTCACACAGGTGAAATTAGCCAGCAGGTGGCACTGTTACCTTTTTGAAGAGAGATGAATTCAGTGTTATGATACTGTGGAATGTTTGTGAGTAAATATAATTCATGTGTTTTAGTATTTTGCACAGTATCTTGGAATTTTAGATTCTTGATGGAAATATATATAAAAATCATGTTTCAACGTGTTTTTTAAATGTAATGATAAAATCAGTATTTTTTGTTAAGCTTTTTTTTGTTATGTAACTGTTTTATCTGTTGCTATTGAGATTGTGAGTTTCGAGTTGTTTTTTTTTCTTATCATGCAAAACAGTCAAGCTCTGTCAACATGGCCTTTGGGAAATGGTAAAAATATGTTCCGTATGCTGACGCAAAGGGCTTTGTTTTGACTGTGGTTTTCTCTACGGTTCTCCTCTCCACGGTTCTCCGTGTTCCATGTTGCACGCAGAAAATAGAGGCTGTTTTATTTTGATCTAAATAAATCTTTTGTAACATCTGAGATCTGTCAGATTTTAACCCAAACTAATGAATTTGGATAATTTCTCATTCATAATAGATAAATTTCTATTTTAGTGTAAGTGTAACAGTGTAAGTTTACTGTAAGTAGTTTTTGTGTTATGACACAAGACGCTGGAGAAGTGGACGTGATTTCTGATGTTCTATTATTGATTGATTGATTTTTTTAAATAAAATTAAATCCTTTTTTGACAACCTGGAAGCAGAAACAGTAAGGCAAGGTTTTTTTTAAACACAGTAATACAGATGGTGTGAAGTGTCCTGCACCTGCAATTCAACTAAAAGATGACTAAATTTTAAACTAGTACTGATGAACTCCAGAGTCCTGCCTGGAAGCACCGCTGTCTAAGTATATATCAAAGTGGTGTTGGATAATTGCCCTGTTCCTCTGTAAGCCCAGCCATTCCTGTGGGAATGATCAAAGTTCCTGCTACAAGTGACTTAGAAACCTGCAGATGACACATTTGGCTTTATAAAAACTGGAACAAAGCCAATTAATGTGTTTGTGCATGTGTGTAATTTTTTTTTGTCCCAAGTACTGTCTGCCCTATTTTCTGAGCTCTTGTCTGCACCAGTAGCGTTCCTCCTGTGACTAGAGCTCGTTCGGGACTGCTGGTTTTTGATACATACCATAGATGCTTTGTGTGATCATCTATAGCTTGAAATTCTGAAAACAATAATAGCTACATGTTTATGGTAAAAATGTTTTAAAGCCGACCCCACATGATCTCATTGTGATTGAGTGTGACAAATTTTAAATGTCAAGGGAGCTTCCAAAATGTCTCAAAACATCAATGAGAGATTGTCGGGTTTCTTGCATGATTTGCAAGAACTTGTTCTGGTGAGTTCAAATAAACAAAATGGAGATAAAATACAGAAGCCCGTTGATTCAGTTCAGTTCAGTTATATACTATAGAAGAGTAAAAAGTCCAGTTTACATCAACAGGTACATATTTAATGCCAGTTATGTATTGCTAAAAATTGCTAAAAAAAATAGCTATCTAAAGAAACCAGCAGTATAAATTTAATCTTCATTTCAATATAATCTCCCATAATAAAAAGCACGGATTGGTGACAATGGAAAGGAACAACTCCCTTTTAACATCAACAAACCTCCAGCAGAACCAGAACCAGGATGAGCGGCTTTCTGTCTCGACCAACTGGAGTCTGAGCTGACAGGAAAGAGACAAACACTGATGGATTTGGGCTAATTATCTTCTCTATGGAAATATAAACAGAGATAAAGTTAATAGCAACAATAAATATAAACATGGAGAGTAAACACAGCAGAGTGAAAAAATATGGCAGTTTTGGTAAAATGTTTTGTTTGAGAGCTTAATGACATATCCTAGTATAACCCACCCTCCACCAATAATGTTCCTTACATTAGTACTGGAGTCCAAGTTACTGCCATACAAAATAAGTGACTGAGGACACAGTTTATTCCTGTGTCTCAGCCCCAAAAACCACATCCATGACATGAATGTTTTCATAATTGCCTGTTAACACGTGTGATACTTACCACTCATGCCCTCTTAAATCATTGGTCACCCATCACTGGTGTGCATGTGTACCAAATTATACCCAAAATGTACATTCCTACTCAGTGCTTAACTGTTTTGTCAGCGTCTTGACATATCGTATAAACTCAGTTTGACCTAAATGGAGAGAAACAGTGATGATTAAAAAACAGTCACAATGTTGAAAAAATTTGTCTGACCCTACAGTAAGATATGGAGTCTGTGTAATGAGTTAGCATGAAGAGTGCACAGCGCCAAAAGAGAAAATCAATAGCTTAAACACAGAAAGCTAACAGCATTAGCAATGATTAACTAGAGAATCAAAGAATCAAGTCTTTCATTATACAAATACACACCTATGATTTACACAAGAATTAATTTAGTATTCCAACTAAAAAAGTTCTCACAATTTGGTGTTTCCATCTGATCACTAACTGATGCAGCCCAGTGAGATACTAGCTAGCTTTACCACCGGTTGTACTGTGTGTCCATTTTTGCTACTGTTTTATGATTTTTATCTTATTTAGGTTATCGTTCAGACATATGAGGAAATAATTCAAAAGTACAATAAATTCACTTTTAGTCTCAAACCCTGCCCTCCCTAAAATAATAGCCGCTTGAATCATTAACAACGTAGATTAATGGAATCATACGAATTCATGTTCTTGTATCTTAAAATATTGAAACTCACAGATCTGCTGAGACTCCAAACAGAAAAAAACGCCAAATATTTAAATAACATTTTCTTTAAGAGGTGAATATTACAATTGAGTCCTTTTAGTACATTGTAGTCACTACAGTAGACTGCTATTCAAAAGCTGTTTTCTGGTGTGGGTGTAACCTCTATACTAGCACATTGAACTCTTTCGGCTGTGTAAAAAGTGACACAATACATGAATGACAGTTCAGAAAGAATAAATAGATATATGGTCATCATGAGACATAAAGACGAGGAAGATGTTTGAATTTCGGTGAATGTTTTGGTTCGATTGGTTGTTTGCTACATGCTAATAGGATTTGCAGTAAGCATGCCAAAGCCGGAGGTGTTTGGCTCTGATGTGTGGATGGGAAATTGTTGTGTTATACAGACAGACTCAGGTGATAACAGTTATTTGTATGATATACAGTATCTATTCTATGTAATTAAAGATATGTTTATTGTTACTAAGGTCTGTATTGATGAGGAAGTGTGATAAATAATGACTTATGTAGAAGGGATGAGATTATACATGTCTGCACTTCTTTCCACTTTCAGATATGTAAACTAAACTAGCAAAGATGGAGCTATACAATCAGCTTTTTTATCTATTTAATTTTATCCACCATTTATATTTGTAGTCACATGTTCACCATGAACTGAACAAACATCTAAAATTGGGGTTTAAGACTAAGTTCAGGTTAACTGAATGAAAGCTGAAATGGGAGAAATACCACTTCAATTCTCTTGAGGTTTCGTTTTTTGGGTTAATTCAGTCACAGACAAGATCAACTGACACAAGACACTATGTATGTAACTGTTGCAGGATCAGTCTCATTTTATTTCCATTTTTGGTAGAAAAATCATTCAAAGTCATTCACACTGACCACGTAACTTATTTGTACAGTTTTCAAAGCGGTTGAGCATCAAAACCTAATAAATCTAAAGTATTTATTGAGGCAAGGAAAGAAATGCAGATTGTTGTGGTTTCTGTTCCAATAAACTGGTTTTTGAGTACATGCAGAGTCTACTAGCTTCTCCACAGAATGGGAAAACACTGAGCCACCACCAATTCCGTATAATTCAATTTAAGTCACTTTCATTTATAAAGCACTAGTTCATAACAAAAATCCTTTCAAGGCCCTTTACAGAAATATCAAGTCAGTAAAAATAAAACATTTTCTATCCGAGAAACCAGCTGACTAGGTTGGATCATCATTTCAACATAATCCTCCATCCTGAGCAGCACGATTGTGACAGCGGAAAGGAATGACTCCCTTTTAACAAGAACAACCCTCGAGCAGAACCAGAACCAGGATGATAATAATAAATACAAATAGGGAGAGTAAAAACAGTAGATTGAAGAAATATGGTCAGTTTGTCCTCAGTCGATTGCTCTTCGTTCGAAAGATGGCGGGTTTGATACCCGGTACCAGCAAGCTACGTCAAAGTATCCTTGGGCAAGATACTGAACCCGCCGCTGCCTCGGGGCGGCCGTAGTCTGTCGGGAAGGAGGTCACCCTCTGATAAGGAAACCAGACCTTGATCCCGTGTCCCGGCAAGAGGCTACATGTCGAAGTATCCTTGGTCAAGATACTGAACCCCACACTGTTCAAGATGGCTGCCCCCTGCTCCTCACCGTAAGGTGAGGATGGGTCAAATGCAGAGCCAAATTTCCCCACGAGGGATTGATATAGGAAATAAAATTTTTAAAAAGTTACACAGATGGAAGGTTGTCATGGCAACGTGTTTTATATTAGAACTAAAGGACATGTCCTGGTAAAAGATTCTTTACATTGTTGTTAGAGGATGACTGACTACACAGTTTGTTCTGAGTTGCTCAGACCCAAAACCCACAACCTCTGTCTGTTTAAATTTAAAAGCAGAAAATTTTATGTCACTAAGACAAGCTTGTAATCTCAGTAATTGATCAGATTAATCAGGCTTCATTGATACATGATTATGGCAAAAGATTTAAACAGAGACGTTTTAAAGTTAGTAATAGGCTAAGATATAATCTGTTTAGAAAAAAAATGTAAACGATTGTCCAACAACAACTGAGTGTGTTAGCATGTTAGCGTGTTAAGTGTTAGCTTAACTCACTTTCAAATTCAAATATCAAGTCAAATTTCCTCTTTTGAATCTAACAGCAAAACTTTGTCTGAGAACCTTCACCAACATATTTCAGTTGACAAAATAAGGCAGAGTTAAAGTTCTGGTCCATAGACTCTGTTGTAACAACTAATTGCCCCTCTGAGTTGTTGCGATGTTGAAGTATGTGTGACACAAGAAGATTATTCAATATCTAGTAAGAGAGACAAGAAAAGACAATGATTCATTAGATTGCATGTGGATTTGTGAGTTAGCCTTCAGTTAATGATACGCCATGACATCATGACTAAGGTGCAGGCAGGCTGTACAGTGACTTCATTTACTTTGCTGACAGCAGCCACTTACAGTCCCTTTCTGTCTGAGGGGTGAGTGTTACAGTCATTGGCCAATAACCCGAGGTTCTGCCTGTGTGTTTCTGTGTGCCTGTTTGTTTACAGGTTCCCAGGTGAGTGGTGTTAATTGGTAACTGGAGGCAGCTGGTAAAGATTGGCTGTCAGTGAATTCCATGAAATCAACCTCTTCCTGGAGCTCAGGGTTTCATTAGCACCCTTCTTCTTATCCCATGACAGCTTTATGTTTTCTTTCCCTTCTTTCTCCCTCTTTCAGTTAGTTCCTGTTAAAGGTCCTGCATCCTGCTATTTTTACAACTTTCAACATCTGGGATAGGCACATATATGATAAAATCTTACCAATGGTGTTATATAGTATTGATTTGTCCTGAAATATAACTTATATCCTGGAGTTATTCTTCAACCTGGAAATAAAATGCTCATTTTCACTACAATCCCGCCTCCCCGCCTTTGAGTACCACCTATTTCATGAAGTAGCCTCGAGCCCTGGTCTGGCTGCAGCAAAGCAGCATGCGCAACAGCCACGCCCCCAAAACTTTGTAAACAATTCGATAATGATGGAGGAGCGTAGCGTAGAGCTGTACCATCTTGACCCAGAGTCCGACAGGGAATTTGAAGTGAGAGCTTGATAAATGGCTAACACGCATTATCATTAGCATGTAGCTAGTGTTTTGATTTACTGACTGCTCTGGCTGCTCCATAAGGCATCTTTATTGTCGGAATAGAACCAGCTGCAAGAGTTAAGCTCTCTGGCTTTGGTACTGGCCAAGGTTCGGGAAGCAGCCATTGGTGACGATCACATACAGACATGCTGTAACTGGTTAGACGTGACATTCGGGAGGGAAACTCCAGCCATTTCTGGTGATTGGGCTGTTCTTTAGGAATGTTAAATAAAGTCTGTAACTCTCGCAGCCAAATGCACATTTTTGCCAAGACATTTTTAGAACGTAAAATATTACAAAACAATGATGCTTCTTGCTTCAGACTGTCACAGCTTGCACCTCTGAAAAAGGGTGTGTGTATGTTTAATCTGCAGGGGCAGCACGGACATGTTGGGCACTTCCTGGTTTAACATTGTTACATCACTATGTTACAGGTCAGAACTTGTGGGTGGGGGTGGGTGTTACATAAGGAAATATCATCACAACATGATTAAAAGCTCCAAAAAGATTATTTTGCATGATATAGGACCTTTAAATAAAACATACTTTAAATAATTCCCTACATGTTTTAATTCTTTGTTAGGGTTCCTGCTTCAGTGTAATATGCATTGGTACCCTTAGTAATGTAATGTTAGAATGAACAGAGCAGTAAAACTGTCCACTAGGCAACCCTGGTATCTGTAGATTGATTATGATTAGAAAAAGAAGAAGGATGGAGAGTAATTTGAACTTCCAGTTATTACAACCATATATTGGTAGTTATTATAATTGCTACTGATTTGCACGAAAGCCTTGGTTGCTTTCATCATTGCAGATATTCAAATCAAAGAGAACAGGATCAGTGGGGGAGATTATCAGTGTACACAGGAGAAATGATTGTAATATTGTTAGCTGTGCAGTGATATGAGAAAGATGGGAACCCACTGAGATCAATAATTTGTTTAGAATCGAGCTCATTATTAGACAGTTTCCATGACGATGTTTTGGGGAACACACCAAGCAATTTTTTTTAAAAGAAATTATTCAACATTATTCAGAATTCACAACATGAGGGTCGCTGCCTCATATTTATCAGATCCAGCTCGTATTGTTTTTCTAAAGGAATTAAACGGTTGATAAAACTGCAGAGGAAGCAACATAAAGTACCGCACATATTGATTTGGGTAATGTCAGCACCTTCAGATATCAAGAGCATAATTGTGCAGAAAATGAAAGAAAGATGGCGAGCAGGGAGGGAGGGGACTGAATAAGTGATGGTTCAACAGAGTTAAAAAGGGAAGCGAGAGAAATAACACATGCATTAAACAGATAACTGGTCAACAAGATGCTGGCAGACAAAGACAGGAATGTAAGAATTATGTTCACAAATAAGAAAAATCCTGAATGTTTGCGGAAAAACACGTTATATTTGCTTTAGTAGTAACACAAAGGAAACCAACCTGCACCATGTAATTTCTACTTTCTATGTACGATGGAGTAGGAGTCAGAGTATGAAGTCTAGTGTAAGAACTTGATTAGTTTGACTAGAAATTGACAACACTCGGACTTTTGGGTTTGGACACACAGTTTTGTTCATTCTTTTGCCTTCATACTTTATTAATGGTCTGTGTTGGATCTGAAGAAGCTTCTGACTCAAAACTCTCTGTTGTTACTGTGTTGTGAAGAGGGTTCTCCATCATGTTCTTCATCCCCCTTTGGACAATCAACTCAAGAGACTCCAGAACAGAACCAGCCCTCCTTATCAATCTGTTCAGCCTCTTCATGTCACCTGCTCTGATGCTGCTTCTTCAACAGGTGACTGCAGATTTGATCACACTCTCCACAACAGATTTATTAAAAATCTTCAACATCTTGCTGCAAACGCTTTAGAGTCACAGAAAAAGTAAGAAATTAAATACAAATCTTTCAATCTGCACAGCAACCACACCAGAATAAACATAACTCAAAAAACACTCAAAATAAATAAAAAGTTGCTGGTAAAATCACGTGTAGCGCTTTAGTCGAATGCAATCTGAAATCAATAAATAAAATCAGTGATTGGCAGGCGGTGGGTAACAAAAGGTCGATGCCCTCTGTGGGTAACAAGACTTGACATGGTGTAGCGCTGGAACATAGGAACAAAGCTAGCTGATGATCTGGCGTCTAGCATCTTAAACAGAGTGATGACACTGAAGAGCAGAGTCAGAGCAACAGACCCACATAGGTAAATATGATAATACTGATTGCAGGAGACAGAACTGAATATGCATGAACAAAAACACAGAGCTTTGTACTGAATTCATGACAGCTGTTGCGTAATATGTTCATGTTAATAGGAAACAGAATGTCTAAGGAATGTTTTGATACCGGGGTGTTTAGCAGGATGCAGAATGAAAGTACATTATTTCCTTTAAGAATTATATTTGAATTAAAATATAGTAAAATATTGATTTTGACGGC
Source organism: Pachypanchax playfairii (assembly GCA_006937955.1). Lineage (NCBI taxonomy): Eukaryota > Metazoa > Chordata > Actinopteri > Cyprinodontiformes > Aplocheilidae > Pachypanchax > Pachypanchax playfairii. Next base: position 867,344 of record SSNP01000154.1, on the reverse strand, counting down.
ACAACGTTGGCTTTATGTTTACGTCTACCAACCAATAGCAGTACCATTGCAGGATGCCCAATATGGTAAATAGTCTGAGGCTGGTACTGTGGAAAATGGTGGAGTCAATAAGTCAAGCAGCTGCTTCAGAGCCCCAAAGATTTTGTTATCATTCTCAGAAGAAGTGAAGCTACAATAGAAGGACCCAAATAAACAAAATGTTCACGACATCAAAACGTACGCGGAAAGTCAAACCCGCATCCCGATGGCTGGAAACCTTGTTCTGTTGTTGCAACTACAACATCAACACATTAGATGGTGCTGTGTTGTTCATGTATTTTTCAAGGTATACTATGTAGAAAATAATGGCTTTTATTTCCAACACCAGGTGACAGTAATGATCCAAATCACAACCCTGTCACTTCCACCAACCACCACAGGGTGGCAGAAATGAGTATTATTCCTCACTCCGTCACACAGAGCGGGAGTGTTCAAGAGAGTCAATGTCTTTAAACGAGCCTTGAGCAGCAGATCAGGAACTCGGCCAAAAACTGGCTTATACTTACTCTAGTGGTGGAAAAAAGTACTAGAAGTTTGCTGGACTGTCAAAAAATTAAAAAAGGATCAAAAACTTTTTAAAGTAAAAATAAATCTGATATAGAATTATGGCAAACAACATGTCGTTTAGCTCTCTAATTATGGTATTTTACTTTTTAGAAAGCACAATATTGAAAATTCTACATATAATGCTTTAAGGCAGTTCTGAAGCCAAAAGTGAGTCTAACCTGTAGCTAACAAGTTCCATCTATTGATAAGCAGGTTCAACTAAATATTCTTGTGTATGTACGAGTTACAGGTGAATCATCACATATTAGGATAATAAACATTCTAGAAGTTACCTGCTATGCTTTTATTTCACGTGTCACAAATGAACATGTCAATATGTGCCAAACGTCTTCGTTTGATGCCGAGTTTTTTCCTGTTCCTGTTTGGGAGCAAGCGGCCAACACTTTTGTAAATTTTTCACCGTCCTAATGGTACTAGCAGCTTGATCACTGATACTAAGAAGATAGCTCAGGGGTTGTTTGTGTTGCATAGCAACCACAATGAGGAATGCTTATTTTTGCTGTTTGATCTCCTGCTCTCTGGTGACTGATGATGCTCGCTGCTGCAGTTTGTAGCTTAACAGAAGCAACAACAACAAAACAAACAATTTTCTCATTATCACCCATATGGTAAATATAGTGTCGTATGGATCTAATGTGTCTTAATTCTCACTGTGACAAAAGCAAATGCTCCATGCTGCGCACAGCCAGCAGGTTTTTTTTTTTTTAATTAATCAATTTAATTATATTCCAGCCCTCAGCTGTGGTGAGTTTGCGTGAGACGAGTTTTCTCTTTAGGGTGGAAACGGTCACACTAACAGATAAAGAAAGAAAACTAAACCATCTGGTCTCGTTGGAGCTGCTGCTCCCTAAAGTCTGCTCAGGATTCGTCTCAGTTCAAATGTTTTTATTGAAAGTTTTCTACAATGTTGTTTCCTTGATTTTTCTAAAAGTGATCCAGAAAAGTTGAATCTGAGCGAATGTTACTCATTTACTATTTATCTGTATCAAATTCTCAGTCTTCTTCTGCTCCTAAAAGGCACATCGAGGTGTCTTTTTGTCTTGATGTGCTGAAACATTTTCTTCTTCATCTGATTCTCTCCTTTGTTGAGGTAAAGAAGAGACGAGTCAGTCCGTCAGATGAGTTCAGCATTTTAGTCAGTGTGTTTTTTATACAGTAGGTTTTTCTGTATTCGCCTGTGGGCTTTTTACTCAGCTTGAGATCGCTGCTGAATTTGACAGCAGGGTTAGATAAGAGACAAACAGCGATGAGAGAAGGAGAGATGTTTACCTCAGCCAGTCTCGCTGTCAATTCGTTTGAAAGGTACGGAGTTTGAAAGGAAAGTAACTTTCATTGGGGCTGTTCTCGTGTCACTTAGATTGGAAGGTGACCGTTTACAGTCAGTATCTTCTCTGAAGTGCTAAACTAAAATAGACAGTCGGGTTTTGCATTGAAGGTTCCAAAACAACTTTTACAGATTTAAATGAATTCCAGTTGATGCTATTAATCCATGGTACTCGCTTGTCAGAAATGAGAGCTAGTGTACAATACACATCCGTTGGTCTGTAAAAGTCGTTAGTTAGAATCAAGTCTCTGACTGAGCAGTTTACCTGTTTTGGCTTTTTTGCAAGTGGTGCAGGTGGTAGATCTGGTGGCTTGTAGCGAGAAGGTTTTAGGTTCAAATCCAGGCTAGGACCTTTCTGCATGGAGTTTACATGTTCTCTCTGTGCAAGTGTGAGTTTTCTCTGGTTTCCTCGCACAGACCAAAACATGCATGAGGTTAATTGGCTCTAAATTATCCCTGAGTGTTAGTGTGTGAGTGGTTGTTTGTCTCTATGTTGCCCTGTGATAGACTGGTGACCTGTCCAGGTGTAACCCCGCCTCTCACCCAATGACAGGACTGGAGATAGATACGAGGATGGATGGACATTTTTAGTAAAAACGTGGAGTTCACGTTGGGAATTGTATGTTTTATATTCAAAGCAAGAGATTTACAGCTTGACTTTTATCTAAACAGTTAGTGCCACTGCTTTGCAGCAAAGAGGTTGCAGGTTTGACACCCTGTTCTCCCAATTCATGAGTGAGTTTTCTATCTGATCTCTGCAGCAGTGAATTTGTTGTTTAGTTTAAATAGGAACAAAACAAAAAAATCATCTTATTGTCGGACGAAGCAGAACCTGTTAGTCACACAACAAGCAGGGGTTAAACACGGGAGATCAGACTAACAGGCAAGAAAAAGAGGATACATTACACACATGCAGTTACAGCTGAGACACACACTGACAAAGGTGAAGCTGCCAGGTGCCATCGGACCCTCTGACCACCACCAAACAGGCAGGGCGGGTGAAGTGTGTTGCCCAAAGACACAACAGCAATGCAGTTTTTTCCAGATGGAGCGGGGATTCAGAACAGTGAACTTCTGGTTACCAGACAACCAGCTCTACTTCCTGAACTGCTGCCCACAATTCAACAGGGGCAGAGGCAAAAACTAAAACAGTCCAAGGTCAAGGGGCGAGTGCTGGCTAGTGACATGTGTACAACCCACTCATGGTGAGCTGGTGAAAGACAAAGATTTATAAAGGGAGACAGATTGAGTGAGCTGAGGGAACACAAACAAGTTCAAGGACTAATGTGAATCAGAGCCAAATTCCTTGTGTGTAACCGAATAAACCTGATTCTGATTCGGATGTTGGTCCTAGATCAGTATGTAGTTAAACAACTACAGAATACTGCTGCCAGCCTGCTGAACTATGACAATAACTCCAGGTAAACACAGGTGCTGTACTTAAATTTACATTTACATTTTCCTGACTTGCACCAAAATGAGTAGCAGGTAAATTTAATATTTCACTAAGTTCTGTTCTTAAACATGAAAAAGCAATCCACCTAGATGTTGAGTTGTCTTAACTTTACCTCTTATACCGAGTCCGTAGAAACAGTCTACAGGAGATCTTATTTATTTATACACAAACACAACTTTGCCTTTTCAACTTCTTTTAAAGTCAATGTCGGTAGAAACTAACCTTCTTTTCAGACTTTTCATCTAATCATTAAATAGATTTAATCCCAAAAGTGCACATGGTTTATCCAGTGGTATGATAGAGCACGAGCATCTGAGTCAGCATGAATCGGATCATCTTCACATCTCTACAGGTAGCTACACTTTCCCTGGCTGTCGATGGGACATAGTTTCAGTAGTCTGCTTGTCTTTTCACTGCTGAGTCATAAGGTTATTGATGGTAACAATTAATCTAAATCTATCAAATCAATCTTAAAGTAACAATCTTTGACGCCCCCCGGACCAACATGTATAAAGATCTATATAAAATACTGTTGGGTTTACGTTGACGTGCAGTCTACAAATCTGCCCCCCCTTAAACAGATTGCGTTCTGGCTGGTCGCCCACATTGCCCATAGCTAAAACCGCCACTGGTAGTAGCTGTCTGATATTAATTATATTTGGATGATTTAAGACACTGCAAATTCCACAAACTGTCGGTTATCAAACTTGTTGACGTGCGATATAAACTTGGACTTTACCAACCGGTGGTACAGCCAGTGAGTTTAGCTTGACAGTTTTTGACACACTGTCAATCTTGGGTAGAACATCAGCCGTTCAGACTGCAATTTTCCCAACAAAACTGTTCTGACTCTACCTGCTTCAGGGACTTGTCTCATGTTTGACAGTCTATCTCTTCAACAGAGAGAATAGTGTGCAAATTGTTGATAAAACCTGCTTTATATTCGGAAGCTTGTTCAGTCAGGTCTCACATAGACTGGCTGCTGAGGCTCATTTCTGCCCAACCTGTCTGATAAATTATGAATAGCTGCCAAAATGCTCATCTTGTTGGTTGTAATTTGTTTATTGTGGCAGCAGATGGACTTAATGGTCCTTTGACGGCAGGTGTCTGCGAGCACTGGTACTCTACTGGTCGGGTTAAGCAACAGTTTCTGTGTTTGCTGCCTTCTCTTGATGTGTGGCTCAATTCCCTCTGGTAGAAAATGACCCACTGCTAATTCTGTGCTCACTGTTGCAGCTGCCTGGCTCCAGTCATACTCCCCTCCAGAGGGAGGTAAGTAGCAATATTTGATGGGCCTTAAAATAAGTGTGTCACTTTTAGACATACGGGCATTCACAATGGCCATCATGGGGGCTGATAAGCATATGGCTAATGGAATAAATGGGTTTTCCTTTTTTACATCTATAAATGGCTGAATTAAAGACAAAAACACACCAAAAGCACAAACGCAACCCAACAATAGTCTGTCAACACAGACACCCTTCACAATAAATAACAAAACTAATAACTGAAACGTGGGAAACGACTAAAATAAATACAAATAACACCAATATAAGTCAAGGTAAATCTCATAAAAGTTAAACCATTTAACTAACTCGATGTTTTAGGTTTGGAAATATACAGATTAGACTTATTAAATATATAGAAAAACATTTTACAATAAATTCAAGCTTCTTGCTAATGCGCCACCAAAAAACGTAATAAATAAACAAACAAACAAACTAATATTAGAACATAGACTGTTTTAAAAAAAACGCTGTTTTCACAATTTCCTTCACACACAAACAATTATCACTTTCTGACAACCATGTATATTGAAAAAGCAACAGAAATGAGTTACACATTAAAACACTAGATTAATAATATATTAGAAACAAATTTCCAAAAAGAAAACAAGCAAATGGTTTATTTTGGAGCATTAAAATATATGTAAACACCCTCCCAAAAAACATATATTTAATTGTAATTAAGGTAGTAAAACATGAAACGTGAACATAAAAAGAGTTGCATTAACAGTCAAAAGAAGCAATAAATAAAGTAACAAGTAGAATTTGAGTATTAGAGGAACAATACAACCTACTGATCCTAACACTTCCCCTTGGCAATGTGTGTATGTTTGCAGTTTGTGGCCCTTCTCTGTGTGCACATGTGCACACACACACACAAGTATCGGTGTATGCGAGTTGGCGGGATGATTTGTAATCCAAAGTGCACTGAGTGGGAGGATGAGGAGGAGAGATGAGACTGAGAGGTAGGGGCTGAGTGAGGTAGAGATGGGTTTAGGACAAACACAGAAAAACAAGCAAATGGAGAGAGAAAAAGAGAGAGAAATGTAATGCATGTCATAGCACTCGAGTCACAAAAATCTACTGTACATAGACAGACACACAGGCTCTCTCACCGAAACAGTAAAACCAACTGCCCACGCGAGTCCAGAGGTGAGCGTTAGTCCTCCCACTGTAATTACCTTCTCTCCTCTGTTTCTCTCCATCACTCTGTCTTTCTGACAAACACACTGAAAAACACCTACACAAAAACATGTTTTATTTAATTTTTTTTTTCAAGTTTTGACCCAATAGCTTCCTTTACTTACCAATAATACCGAGGCATGAAGGAGATGTTTTCCTCATCTAGGAAAAGGTGAAGAACTAGATTTTAGTGGAAAAAATTACCCTAAATATCTTGGGAAGGCGAAAAGAAATGATCTTCCTCAACAGTTTAAATTAATCACAAACACAACGCTTGTTGTGGAGTGGCAGCGGAAGCCATTTTACAGATTTAGGATTAAAACATGAATGAAAGCAGAAGATGTAGGTGTAGCGCAATGCTGAAAGGTTGTTTAACGCAGAACACCTGATCTCATTACAATGAAAGGGTTAATCAAGCCATCGTGTTTGCTTGGTTAGTTTCTGTCCATCCATCCGTCCAGACATTTCTCACCCCATCAACAGTCTCCTGCTCTTCCTGGTAGCTCTCTAGATGTTCCCAAAGTGGACATATATATAAATAAAATCCCTGCAGCAAGTTCTGGGTCTGCCTGGAGTTCTCCTCACAGTGGGACGTGCCTAGAAAACCTCCACGGGGAGGCGACCAGGATGCATCTGAACCAGATGCTTGAACCACCTCAGCTGACTCATTTCAATGTGGAGGAGCAGCAGCTCGACTTCAAGCTCCTCCCAGATGACGGAGCTCCTCACCTTAACCCGGTCACCCAACAGAGTAAACTCAGCTTCTTGTATCCAGGATCTTGTTCTTGATCCAGATCTCTAGGTGAGGATCAGAACATAGACATTTCTTTAATACTTTCATGTCAATTTTAAATAAGATTTTCTTATGCTTAGAAATGTTGGGAAAATTGACTTGAAAAAAACAAAGAATATAACACAAATAATGAAAAAAGGCTCCAAGAACCCAGAATCCCCACAATTACACTATTTTCCTAATTAAACTTGTCACGTATCGTCCCTCCTCGGGCCATTGTTCCTGTTTTTGTTTGTTTTTGTCCCACATGCTTCATCGTTTCATTGTTCCCAGGATTAGATTTCTGTTTGGGGGTTTAGAGTTTGGTGTGATTGTCATGTTTTGTGTCTGTCATTTTCACTCACTCTTACACTAATTGTTGTAGTCTGGTCTCTCGCCTGCACCTGCTCACTCCCAATTACCTTCACTCCCTGCACCTCTTTAGTTCCTTTTATATTTCTCTCTCTACTATCACCTGTTTATAAGTGAGTAGATTGTTTTCACATCTCTAGCAAGTGTTCACCTGTCCATCTGATTATTATGGTTTTAACCTTTGGGTTGTCCCTGGATTTTGCCTCTGTCTTCTCCTCTTTTGGATTGTTTGCCTGTCTACTTTTTGGATTACCTGGTACTCGACCCTTTAATGGACGTTTCACACTGCTTCCTCATCTGCCACTAAGTGAACCTTTATCTCAGGATCACCACCTGCAACTACCAGCTTTGCTTCCTTTGTATAACCATTGCTCCCACAACTCATACTCATTCATCCTCCTCTTAAATAAACTATTTTTAAATGCACAGCGTCTGGCCTTCTGTCCAAATGTTGCATACAAGTTCATTTCTCAACAGGAACATTTCAAGACTGTCTTTATTTTGATTTGAATCTAACGGTTCCGACCAAATTGTTACAGAAAACCAGTCAGTTTCTGGTGTGACCACCATTTGCCTCATGCAGACCGCCCCCCCCATAAAACAAACATGAACATGTCAGAGCGACCTTTTTATTATGGCCAGTCTGAGACACACCTGTGTAATAATTATGTTGTCTAATCAGCATCTTGATATGACACACCTGTGAGGTGAGATGGATCATCTCTGCTCACTGTTACAGATTTTTGAACAATATTTGAGATAAATGGTTATTTATGAGTATCTGGAAGATGTTTTAGATCTTAAAGCAGAACTAAGTAAGTTTTGCTCTCGCTCTCCCCCTACTGGTCCCCTGTGAAAGCTCACTGTCGTAACGTTCCCCCGCCGCCGCCTCAGACCCCCCCTCACCCCCTCCACCCCGCCGCC
>SSNP01000154.1:849126-859412 GCA_006937955.1 Pachypanchax playfairii | reverse complement strand
CCCGCCGCCGCCCCCCCCAACAACAACGCGCAGAGAACGCTTTTGCAAGAAGAAAGAAAAACAAAACCTAGAAAATGTCTTGACAGGTGAGTATTACTGTCATCTTTGCGCTCCTAAGGGTGGCGTTGCTAACAACGGCAAGGGCTTCATGCTTGTATTTATGTACGTGAGTGTGAGTGCCGTAAAGCAGGTTTGTTCTCGCGAGATTAGTCGGGTCCGATCCACTGAAAGTTGCAAGTGCTGCTTTCAGGACACAGACCCCGGAGGGAGGAGAGGGACCCACGAATCACCCCGCCAAGTCCTTGTTTACCCCCACAGGGACTCTAGAAAACATTTATTGAGGTGAAAAAACTTACTTAGTTCTGCTTTAAAAGATGGGAGCAAAAACAAAAGTGTCGCATTTATATTTTTGTATTTAAGTTTAGGGCACGACGGACCATATCTGGACTTGTCAGGAGCCGTGGGTTTGGCCACGGTCTCCTGTTTATGTTTAGTGTGGGTTTTGGAGTTTGTTTTGTATTGGAGTTTAGTTTAGAGTTTGGGTTGTTTATTGTATCGTGTCTTTATGTTTGGTCATTGGGTGTTCTGTGTTGCATTTGTATTTTGTCATAGTCTGGTGTCTGAGTTTCATATTTAGGATCTGTGTTGTCTCTTCTGTGGGTTTATCAGGTCATGTTCTATATATGGTCATCCAATTTCCTGTTCCTCACCTTTGTCACTTAGCCTATTGTCTGCACCAGTGTCTTGTCCTGGTCCGGCACTATTTAAGGTTTGGGATGTTGTCTGTTAAGTGCCGGACCGTTGTCATATGTCTATTGTCAGTGTCTCATGTCTTTGTCTGATGTCGTGTTGCCGTCATAGTCATGGAATTATAGTCTGTAGTTATCGTCACCGTTTGGAAATCTGGATTTTGAGTTTTTTCCCCTCCTTGGTTTTTTCGTTTGGACTCCTGACTACTTCCTCAAAGTGAGTAGCGTGCCTTTGTTTTGTTTGATACTTTGTATGTTGAGCTTTGGACTATTTGGATTTATTTGATACTTTGGACTGACCCCCTGTCTCCCACAGCATACAGCATATTTGTGTTTTGTTTTGTTCCCCTACCCTTGTTTGTACTTTAATGAACTCTTTTTATTTGAGCCTGCCACTCTTTGTCTCTCTGCTTTTGAGATCCACACCCCTTGTTGATTCATGACAGGACTGGCAGAAAGACAAATACATTTAAATCACATTATTAAGGTACAAGAGGTGGGGGGGAGGGCAACAACAAAAACAAACCAAAACTAACAAAAAGAGAAACAGTCCAAGTGCATTTGCTGTTCTTAATCGCAACAAAAGGGAAATTTAGATAAATGTAATAGTTTCTGACGTAAAATAATTCAATTATATACAAAGGTTTGTTTGCTTGTGTGTATGTATGCATGTGTTCATGTCTGTTTGCTATGTGTGTTTTAGTGTATGTATCAGTGTGTGTAGATTTGAGTCTCTACGTGCACCAGTGTGTCTAAACACATGCCTGTTTGTGTGTCCATGTTTCTATTTATATTTGTGTGTGTTTATGTGTTTATCATGTGGAACGACTGCACAGAAAAGGTACAATATCGTCAGCATGGCGTTTTAACCAACCACCCATGGGCATCAGAGCGCACTGAGTTTGAGCACCAGGAAGCACAGCAGCCCCAAGCAGACCGGCATCTACCGGTATACAGAAAGTACCCACAGGCCCAATGCAGAGGAGCAGAGCATCCCCCGCACCCAGCAGGAGGATGCTCCAAAGGACACAGGCCAAAGAGCCTCACAACCCAGTAACGTAATATTTGAATACACTTTTACTTATTTATTAGATCTTAGATTTTAATTAATCTGCAACAAACCTTTTCCCTGAATTTTACTGAGTCATCTGTCAGCATTTTGTCTAATTATTTCAATTATATTATGACCAAGTTTTTTAATAGTTAATCTAAAGAAAATCATAAAACATTAAACATTTCACTCATCATTAATAGAAAAAAACAGCTAGAAAATCTTGGTTGAGACGTTTGATTTTCAATTTGTTTTTTAATCCCAAGTATAAACCATTTACTGAGTGTTTCCAGTGGGTTGATAAAAAGTGTTTTGACACAAGAAGACACAAAAAGAAAGCACCTTCCGCTAGTTTGACTGTAATATTTATTATTTCCCCTCAACTCTGTGCAAAATCCCCAAATCTGTTGAAAGAAAAGATCAAATAAGCTCAACATTAGCTCTATTTCTTTCAGTCTGTCCTATATTCCGTCTGTGTTTTCATCCCAGCAAGCAGACAGCTTCCGTAAGAGTCACGCCAAGTGACTGCATCAAACTGAAGAGTTCGATGGAGCAAGTGACACACGTGTTTGTGTGTTTCGACTTGGAGTTTGTGTCTGCTGGTCTTTCCTTTTTGCTTGTTCTCTGATGTCGAAAGACTGACTCTCATTTTCTCTGGTTTATGTAATTCCTTCCCTGGGCAAAATTCATTTAATTCCTCACATTCAGACTCTGCATCGGGCTTTGTGGTGTGTGTGTATGTGTTTTGTTTTGTTTTTTTTTATTTGTCTTAAAGCCACAAAAGCTCTTAGAGGTTTTTGAAGTCTGCTGTCTTTATATCCCCTCCTTTTTTTTTTTTGCTACTCTCTCTTTCTCCCTTCGTGTCTGTATCTCTCCACAACACACACATGTACACACTCACATTAAGCTCAACATAACTGGATTAGCACTCAGCTTTTTAGAGGGGAAGAGAGTGAGAAAATAATGAGGTCAACCTAATATTCATTCATCTCATATCTCAACTTCCAGCCATACACAACTCCTGTTTTGCCCAACACCAGATGTCAAGAGCTTCTTTTGTCTCCCCTCAAAATGTATTTTTAAGTATCACAATATGATGCATTTTTGGTCACAGGCAATTATCTGGATGAAATAATGTTTCATCAAACTCAAAAATAGCTCCAGATCCTTGTTTTCTAAAAGAATGTGGTAAAAATTGGACTATGTGACCTTCTGATGTCATCCTAACAGAGTTTCTCCGCAGGAAACAAAGAGTTTGTTTGCTGCTTGACAATAGAAATTTTGACAAAAGTGGCAGCTGCTCACATTTCTTTCTTTTATTTTTTGCCCACTAGCATTCACTCATGAATGTATTGTTGTAGGTGCCTCCTCATGCAGCCGTTTTCTGGAACAAGTTTGGCTTTATTTCATGACATACTACTCTAAAAATGAAGTATATTGGACTTTTGGGTGAAATGTTCCTATATGTTCCTAACAGAACACTTCACTCTCAGACTGCAGGTCTGCTTCTGGTTCCTAGAGTTTCTAAACATAGAATGGGTAGAAGAGCTTGTAGTTATCAGGCTCCTCTCCTGTGGAACCAGCTTCCACTTTTAAAAGTCCTGTATCCTGAAATTTTACAGCTTTCAACATCTTGTATAGACACATATATGATTAAATGTTACCTTTGGTGTTATATAGTCTTCATTTGTCCTATAATATAACTTATATTCTCGAGTTATTCTCATACCAGGAAGTAAAACACTGTTGACCTAAAATCCCATCTCTCTCCCAGGCCCCCTCCCTCATGAGTTCTGCCCCTTGAGCTGCCTGAATAAAATGGTGAATACGTTTCTGTAACTCTCACAGCTAAATGCACATTTTCACCGGGACATTATTAGAAAGTAAAATCTTCCATAATGGTGGTGCTTAGTATCTTGCTTCAGACTGTTGCAGCTCGGGGCATGTGTGTTTAATCTGCAGGGGCAGCACAGACACACCGGGCACTTCCTGGTTTAACATTGTTACATCACTATGTTACAGTCAGTTGTTTTCCAGGAGAGAGTGGAGCAGCTGCAGAACATGGTTAAAAGCATTCTGTTGTTTTCGGTTTTATTTTGGTAATGTCCTGTGCTTCCTGTTCACCCTCGTGTTTCCTCTGCAGTTTGGTTTTTCCTTCCATGGTGTTTCCGTTTTGGCTCGTTAGTTCTTTTGTTTGTGCGTGTATATAATCTAGTGTCTAGTTATGTTTCTTTGCTCATGGATTAATTGTTGATGGTCTTCCCACTGGCTTCTTGTGTTCTCCTCCTCCCTATGTAAGTTTGCTGCCCCGTAAGCGCTCTTGTTCCTTATTAAAACCCGTTGTTTATCTTCTTTTTGTGTGCGGCAAGTTTTCTACCTGCGTGTGGGTCCTGCCTTCCTTCGCTAACAAGCTAAACATGACAGAAACCTTTTTTGGAAGACGTTGTGGTATTTTTGTACTCCGTAATCAGACTGTGGCTCTTTCTGAAAAACAAACTCTGTGCACGCCATGTGAGAAGGTTGATCAGGTGCCATTCTGTGACATCACTTCACATGCACACCGCCAGTCCAATCAATGGACTGTACTGGACTAATCAGTCGATTGAGGCAGAGGTAGTCCGAAAAAAAGGGTCAGGTTGACCCAAACAAAAGTAACAGAAATGTGCCAGAATGGATCTGAACCTACTGGTTCCAGACAGTACTGACCCTAGCAGAAAAGAGACATATGCTCCTCAGTAGGCTCCATTGTAACAACTCATCGTACGCACACACCTCTCTTGTTCAAAATGGGCCGTTGCCTCCCACGTTATGACACAAGACGAGTAAAAATGTTCCAAGGTATAAAGAGACCAGAAAGTCTTATTGTTGTACAGTAAAAGTAGGATTTAGTGGAGAGATGAACTGATCAAGAACCTCTCGTCTTGTACACCTCAGTAATTAGAAACTTTTTATTCTTTTAGATAAAGACATTTTGTCTGGACACTAAGACTCTTTATCACATCCCTGTTTCACATACCGTCTATCCCATCACAAAGACTTTATATGTTTTTATAGGTTTCATATCATGAACTATTCACATTTTTTCCTTTTTCTTTCTGGTACAGGTTGATCTTACCTCTACACTTTCATTATCAGCCTGGCCTTTTCCTTCTCAAGGTCTTTTTATTTTCCCAGTGTAAAACCTTTTTTCTTGTGAAGTCCTCTTTTCACACCAATAAGAGGAGTCCTTCTTGTTTTTACATAGAAAAAATGGTCTTTTTGTGGAAAAAGATCCAGCGGTAATCTGTCACAGCGACATGCAACTTTTTTTATGATAACCTTCTCAGTGTTTATTTTTCTTCTCATTTTCAGAATTACTGAGAGAGGAAAAAGCTTCTTTTCGTCTTATTCTTATAAAACTTTTGTTTTGCACCCCAACTAACAACTGTTTCAGTTTTACTAAGAGACTCTGACACTATTTAAATCAACTCCACTTTTGTACTTTCATAGTTGTAGAACAGTTGTTTTCCTCTGCTCCATCAATCATCCTGTCCACGATACCTATGTGAACGCTTTAAGGGGAAAAAAATCTGCCTTTTGAATCAATTTCTTTTATATAACTAAGATAAGAAATATGTTTTGGTCTGAATGAAAATAAAATGCCAATGTTTAAATGATTTTCGATCAAGCTAAAACTTGGTACACATGCAGCCAGGCTGACAAGGATGAACATACTTTTAAAACTTGAATGTTTTATTCATCAAGCCAGAATAAAAACAATACTCTGGCTGTCGTACTCGGTTGTACAGTGACTGATCTTGTGTCTCTCATTAAACTCCCCCTGGTGTCTATTATAAAATCCCAAATGAGACACTTAATTTCACAGAAAACTATAGAAAAAATAGTTACTGTTATATCTCTAAAATGTAACTTTCAGTAATTCTGATGATAATAGCCTTTTTTTTATTTAGTAATAGTTTTTTTTCTTGATTGACACACTTGGTAAATTGGAATCATTGAAAAAACTGTAAGCAAACTGTAAGAGTCTCCTCTAGAAATGTAAATAGGTTTTGATGCCATTCAGAGAGCTTTGGGTCTTGTCATTATGAACATATGTACGAAAGCTTAAAGAAGATAAATACAAGAAACTCAACACAAACAAGCATCAGATTGTGATTGGCTCCCAGAGGAGACTGGATACAATTCAAGCTCACTTGTTCTCTCTCCCTCTCTCTCTTTTCCTGCGCTGTGGATCACCAGTGGGGAAGTTGTTCTTCATCTAGCTGCATCCTTGTGGCACAGGAACATCTGTCACTATGTGGTAGAAAAAGGAGACTCATTAATGAAACAGGACCCACATATAGGTTATGTTCAAACATGTGCTGCATAATATTGCAGGACACCATCCAGCAACCAGAATATCCTGTTAATATGAAAGAAAATACCTTTTATATCATTAAGATTCTTACTGTTTTGATGATTTGGAACTACTGTTATATTCCTTATTTACATTACGTGTTAGTGAGAATGAGGTAACTCTGAGGAGGTGCTTGAAGCACGTTCTAATTGGCATTCTTTTACCTCAAACAGGGGCCCTGAGGGTTCTCCTGTCTATGTCTGATCTGTTCCGATGCCTTCATGCCGTCGGCTGAGGTAATAAAACTCCTCCCTTTGTCTTAAACACCCACTCCGATCATCTTTTGAGCTATTTTAAAGATTTTCAGTGGTTTTTAAATTATTGTGTTTTTACCCAAAATCACAAAATTTGTGTCTGATGTAGTTTCTGCATAGCAGCTGTAATGGTAAATGGTGTGTACTTGTACAGCTCTTTACTCAAGTCCTAACTAAATACCTACTTGGATTCTTCCTCTTGTAGCTCCTATATCTTACCTCTTCTTCAGAAATAGTCTTTGGAATTAAAAATGCTTTGCTCATCTACCCCAATATATTTGACCTTGATCACACGGTGCAGAGTCAGAGGAGAAAAAGGGCATGTAGTCTCATCTCCCTGTGAGCAGAACTGAGGCAGATTAGCATATTTATAAATGCACTTAATCTCTGTAAAAATGCAGAGTTGTGTGGAATTTCTCCCACATAAACGTAATCACTTTGCTGCTGCTGCATGATGCCCTGCTCTCGTCTCGGCTAATGTGCCGCCAGTGTCCCGTTTATCCGTGTTCTGCACCGCATGTTACTTTCACCACTTTGCAAAATGAATATAAGCAGTTGGAGTAAGTGAAAAGTGCCATGAAGGTGTTAAGCCCTGACACTTCCTCACACTATGCTGAAATATTGTAATCCTTATTGTAGTTGGGAGGGAAAAGGACCTAAATCGACAAATGAAGGTGAGAATTTTTTTTTTTTCTTTACTTTTTAAATCCTAATTTCGCTGTTGAGCAAAAACTTTGTATCTAAAAAAGGAAAAGAGAAACATCTGTCATTGGCAATAACTACACTTTTAAGCTATTCATTGGATGCTCACCCAGTCAACCAATGACAGATGTGAAAGTTACAAATAAAGCTGTTTTACACAATAACATTACAATAAATAAAACCGGACCAGTGTCTCCCAACATGGAGATTCCATGTTCTCCCCCGTGCGTGTGTGGGTTTTCTCTGGGGACTCCGGCTTCTTCCCACGAACCAAAAATATGCTTGAGGTTAATTGGTAACTCTAAATTGTCCCTAGATGTGACTGGCAACTTGTCCAGGTGTGACCCGACTCCCACCCACTGACAGCTGGAGACACACGCTCTCTGTGACCCTGAACAGGAATAAGCGGGCATTCAAAATAACTGATAACTGAAATTAAACTAATGAAGGATATATAAACTCTGAACTCAACTAAATGAGAACTGAGTCCAAATCAACACGACTGGAGAAGCAGGAGAAACAAAGAGCGAACGATAATAAACTGATGGGGAATAACGTGAGAAAATATGGTGGCTACAAAGACTGAGGAAGTAAAGGAGGAACAAATATTAAGTTTTTAATAATTAAGACCAAGTATTCAAGGCAATATTAATGAAAACAAAGAAGGAACAACTAGTAGAATCGTCCCAGCTGAGCTGCTCAACATGTTACTACGAGCCCCTTGACTGCTTATAATTGCTCTCCTTGCCTGGACAGTCAGTTTTTGTGGACAGTTATGTCCTAATAGGTTAGCAGTGATGTCACACTTTCCATTTTCAGATGGTTGAATTAACCATCTGGGCTGCACGGCTGGTAGGAGTGAAGGTCCTGGTTTAAAACCAGGTCAGGACCCTTCTGCATGGAGTTAGCATGTTCTCCTCATGCATGTGCGGGTTTTCTCCAGAGACTCCCACTTTGTCATACAGACCAAAAACACGCATCAGGTTAATTAGCAACTGGTTGACTTTTTATATGTGTCCCTGTGATGGACTGATGACCTGTCCAGGTGTAGCCCCGCCTCTCACCCATTGACAGTTACTTCATCCTGACTCTGTAACAAACCTCTGAGACTTTAACAACCCACCTACAAACCCAGCATGTATTTTTCATTTCTCTTTGGTATTTGGGCTGATTGGGACCTGATGAGGGTCAAAACAAAGAATTATATTTTTTACATGATGTAGTTTCTGAGAAAGACTCGGAGCTGTAGTCTCCTCCCCTCTCTGATTGGCCCCTGGGTCTCCTGGCTGCAAATAAAAACAATAGAAGTTAATGGAGGGATAAAAGTTATTTTCTGGTCTGCTTTGTCTTACACCCTGAATCACACATATGATGTACCTCAATTTAATTGATAAATACTGATGTGCATTTCGACTGTGTTTGTCATGTGATTTCTGATTTATTTGCTTTTAAAAATTTATAATTAAAAATACAAATCAGAAGTCATACATAGGGCGTCGCAGCACAATCTCTTCAGTCTTTTCACCTCCTTGCTGGATTTCTAGTTATTTATAGTGATTTTCTCCATGTTTAATACTCATTCCTTAATGGAAGCTAAACTCACGTCTATTTTCCTTCTTTTTCTTCTCTTTAAGTGGTTTGGTGATGTAAATTTTGTGAGACCAGCTTTGTAGTCCACCATGTGTTTTCACGCTTTTATCGCTCCATTGACTCTCATTCATTTTTTTTGGCAGTAGGGGACTCATGAACCAGAAGTAGAAAGGTGTGACTATGTCTCCCCATTATGTCACTTATAAGTACAGTCGTTTGTACAGCAAAATTTAGTACTGTTGTCTAGACAACCTAAAATGTTGTGTCCACATATGTGGACGCCAGGTCCTAGGAGTTCTACGCAAACAAACTCTATTTTATTATTAGGTGACTTCTGAAAACAATTGATTTTAAGGGGAATTTGGAAAACCGTGTAGTATTTTCCTTCAGCTTTACAGATACGCTCTAATTAGTGTTGATCAGTTGCTTAAAATCTCAAATAAATACATGAAAGTTTGCTGTTTAAATGTGACAAAATGTGGAAAAGTTTAAGGGGCTTGTATATTTTTACCAATACGATTCTATGTTTTACAAAATTTAGCTTATTGTGGAAGATTTGTCAAAATCTTGCATTTTTTTGCAAGATTCTACAAAAACTTTGATTTACATTCTGGTACAAAAGAAACTTTCTTTGTCTGGATCAGGATCTTTAGCAGACCCCAAACCATTAAAGCACTGAATGTCATATTTGCGTGTACAAATAAACATGGCCGTGCTGTGAACAGACATCATTATAAACATTTCTCTTGAAGCTGTAATAAAAGCGCTGCAATGGCTTAGCAGCTCTGTGGGGTAGCTGTGGTAATTGCTGCTTGGCCAAATCACTGCTTGGAAAATAACACAACCATTGTTGGCGCCTCTTAGTGTCTTTGCCTTTGTATTTGTGTCAGTGTTCATGTGTATGCGTGCACATGTATTGGTTTCAAATGTGCATCTTGCTTAGTTTTCCACGGAGGTTTCATCTGTGTAGAAAAAGCTCTTAACTGGTTAGACTCAGCAATGACCTAGATACAGTAACAGAGGGAGGAGAATGCAGAAGGGGCGACAGAAAGCAGGAAAGTGCAGCAGAAGGGATGATAGACAAATTACTTTAGAAGGAACGACTGATCATCACTTACAGTTTACATATGCATCAGTGTCAGATCACTGTCAACTGACACGTTGTGTTTTCATTACAATTCCTGTTACAGAATTTACTTGTTAGCTCTAGACAGGTTGGCTGGTTATGAAGAACTTGCCCCGGGGTTGCTGAGTTAGCTAAGAGGAAGTATAGACTGCCACCATGGATCCATCACCGGAGGACATGCTGTGCATAAAGAAGATTGCTGCCTTGTGGACAAGCTCAGCTAATTCTACACGGTCTTCTATGTTTCCTGACTGCACACCCCCACCCCCTGCAATCAAGCACTTTATTAGGAACATCTGTTGAGTTGCTAGACAAGACAAACTAGAAAAGCACTCGTAGAGCGCAGACCTCTGCTAAACAACTTAATTCCTCCATGTTGTGATCTACACCAAAAGACCCCCCCCCCCCCCCCCCCCCC
>SSNP01000154.1:794064-849116 GCA_006937955.1 Pachypanchax playfairii | reverse complement strand
CCCCCCCCCCCCCCCGCCTACCGGCAGGTTACCACACCCAATAACGATCTCCATCTCTCACCTTCACTGAGCCACAATAACCAGCTAACGGTTAAGAAATGTGCTTCTTGCTAATGTCGTCATGTGATCAAAGGAGCGTAATTTGATTGGCTAAGAGCCACTGGACTCGTTCTGTTGCTGATTGCTTTGGCTTGGGTCACCAAATTTTTGAGGACGAATTTCTTGCTGGCAAATTTAAAAGAAAAACATTCATATTCGTAGTTTTGCAGGATTAAAATTCAACGTTATAAATTCAAACTCTAAAAATAATTAGATTCTGATGAGACTACATTTCTTCCACACATATCTTCGCTCTACTTTCTTACTATATTCATTGTTCTGTTTAAGATACTGGAAAATTTCATGTATTTTTTAAATGTATACTTTCTTTTTTTATTTTTCTTACACTTCCAAAGTTGTGACTACACCTATTGGTTTCTAGCAGTTTGTTTTTGTTGAAGAACACTTTGGTGAGCGTTTGTTGTTTCTCCTCAATGTGCCATTCAAATAAAAGCGAACTGACGTGAGTATTGAGCTTTATAGATTTTCAGACTGTCGTACCTTCAGAAACTTTCTTCTCTGTTATTCCAGCTCATTTCTTTCAAACATGTTTGCATTGTCCTTGTTTTTCAACACAAGATCACCCACAACATTACAGCCACTCAGATTAAACCCCTTTTAATAAATATGAAATATGTATTACTGTTATTATTTAGAGATTTTTGCACAATATAGTAAGTTAATTAAATTGGAGGTTGGAATCAGAAAAAACCTGTGAAGTGTCAGAATAATTCAAATCAGGAATTTTAACCTCTGCTGGACCTTTTCAGATACCGTGTCTATGTTGGCTGTCCAGTTCAGGTCCTGGGTGATGGTGGTCCCCAGAAACCTGAATGTGTCAGTTTGAAAGTGTTGAACTCTAGATGGTTCTGGCTGCGCCAGAGGACCAGCTGTTCTAGTTAATTAATTTAATTATGAATAAATAATCACAGCAACCAATCACAAACTTTCACATGGATAGATTTAACTTGGATACATTGTCAGACAGTGTCATTAAGTTAATTTTGTTTTAATGCAATTCTTTTTATTTGAGTAAATATATTGTAGTCATCTGGAAGAAACCTCCAGCAGAACCAGAATCTTCTGCCTCGACCCACTGGGTTTGGGCCACATGTGATGAAGTACTGACTCCTTTAGAGTCAGATTTACAATAATAAGAACTCAGAAGAATATCTGTTTGTTCAGTTTGCAGCATGAATATTGACGACTGCTGAAGTTTTATATCTCATTAGCATTTCTCTCTCTCTCTCACTCCCACACCAACAAAAACAGATACACAGGAACATATTTGGCTCGAAAAACCTTTTTTTTTTTATACAGAAACAAGAAACAATCGATGAGGCACATTTGCAATGCATGCTTTGTGTGTTCATACTCAAACAGTTCATACTCATTATAAGCTAATAGAAGTCTCCAAAAAGGCAAATCCTGAGCAAACATGTTTATCATAAACATGTGGAAGTGAAGTGAAGGGTCAAAAGAGGAAGATTTATAGATTTGTGGTAAAGATGGAGGAAATTATTAAATTAGTAAATAGTTGTAATCAAATACCAGCTCACAATCCAAATTTTGTGATTAATCCATTGCTTTGGTTAAAATAAATTTGCATCATCCTTGTCAGCCAGACAGAGAGAGGTGTTGTAGCTGGTCGGACGAGTTTACGATTAAAATTTTGACCTGCAGTTAAACTTTTAGTTGTTTTTAAAACTTTATGTCTTGTGATTTAATTAGATTTAAATCAAGTAACTCATCAAGAAGATAAAAAGAAACAGCAGGTTAAACTTTACTTTTCACATACAGTTTTTTTATTTTAATCTAATCTTTTCGAAACTAAAAGAAAAAGATGATGATCTTGTACTTATCAGTTGGTATGAAACATTCTGGTTGTAAAAGTTTTCATTATTTCCTTTTGGTCTCCAAATGCTGCAGCAGCTGATCTGCTGAATAAAGCTAATACGTTTGATGCAGCTGCTCATGACACCCCCTACAGGTGAGGCAGAGTAGTGTCCGCCTCACCTTAAGACTTTATTGTCTATTAGAATAATTCTGTCATGCACTTACATTTAAGTTGTGTTATATATGAATCTTTCTGCTGAGAAACAAACGGACTCGTGCTACACAAATTAATTTGTACAGGATTGTGATTCAGAGGTGAGGCACATTATTCATGGGTGCGGCTGCATTTGTTTTATGGGTTTTGAATTTGTTTGATGAAGTTGTACCTGCATCCATACAGACATCATCTGTCTCAGTGTAAATTGTTTCTGGATTTCCTTTATAATGTCATTCCCTCCTTCTTTCTCATGATCTGTTTTGTTGTAGAAGTAAATAGTTTTTAGTTTCCATCAGACTGCCAGCTTGGTTGATTCTGAGCGGCTGTTTGCACTTGACTCATCCTTCTATTATCTTTTATCTTTGTAGAATCAGACGACGTGTATTCAGTAGATTGGGAAGTCTTGAGTTTGCGTAAATACAGTGAAAACATATGCTAAAGTTGTGGCTGCACCTCGTGAACTTCAGCTGCTGAACACTTGCTTGCAGAACGTGTTCACCCGCTGAGGCTTAATGAGTCACCTGGATGACAGCGCCGCTATATGAGGAGGAGCAAGAATTTTCTGAAGTTTTGGCAGATCTTTTATCTCAGTGTTAGAAGGGCCTCAGTCTTTAAGCCTGCACCTCTTATATCAAGCTTAAAGGTTGAATATGGAACAATTTCATAAAAACTATATTTAAAAAAATAATACCTCCACAGGGTGTTTAGAGAGATGCAGAAGGAAAGTACAATATTTCCTTTAACAATTATATTTGAATTAAAATATAATATTGAATATTGATTTTGACGGGCACGACATTGGTATTATGTTTACATCTACCAGCCAATAGCGGCACCATTGCAGGTAGCCTAATACAGTAAATAGTCCGAGGCTGGTACTGTGGAAAATGTTGGAGTCAGCAAGTCAAGCAGCTGCTTCAGAACCCCGAGTGAGTTTAGGTGAAGCTACAATAGATGGACCCAAATAAAATATTTCACGGTGTCAAAACACACGTAGAAATGTCGAACCTGCATCCTGACGGCTGGAAACCTCGTTCTATTGTTGCAACTAGAACATCCACACACTAGATGGTGCTACGGTGTTCATGCTCTAACCTTTAACAGGTGTTCCTTTCCACTGTTGCTAGTTTTTCATGCTCGGGATAAGATTGTGTTGAAATGAAGGCACATATTTAACTGAATGGAAATAGAAACATTGAAATGAAATAACATTTCCAATTATCTTTATGAGTCAGGAAAAATGTGAAAAGTTTTCATCTTCTACTTTTCAAAGGTGTCTTTTTGGGTCTGTGCTACTTCAAATTCCCACTTGGCCAAGCTTTGGAGGCATTTTACAAGCCAATTAGAGGAAACCTCACTTTAGACCGTCCCTAGCATTAACTCTGTCTTACTGTAAAGGCCAGAAATGACCAGTTATCTGAAAAGGGGTGAAATAAACCCCAGAGTACCCCAACAGCTTGTATAGTGAAAAATAACTAATTAAAAGGTAAGTTAACAAAACTAATTAAAACAGATGTTTCTCACCCTGTTAATAAAATTGAAACCATCAGCCATAGAACTGATGGTGGGGTTTGACATAGTGTTAAGAGGGAATTGTAGGTTGGTTATAACCTCAATGTTTCAGGTGTTTCTTGCTGGAAGACACTCTATTTAAATAACTAGGTCATTAGCTGGCTGCTGTTGGCCTTAAAGAAATGCTAAGAAAACCATTCAATCATTTAAATCAGATATGTTAAAGTAGGGTAACATTTAAAACAATGTTAGTAGGGAAACACGGTCGGTGTACATGATGCATCTACAAACTAAATATATTGAACAACAACGAAAATTAATTGCCATTTAGATTTGATACATTTATGGAAAATACATTAAAATTTTGTGAAAATGAACTGATTTATTTTATCTGACACTGTATTATCAGGTTTTAAAAGCATTTCAAAGGCAACAAATTGACTAATACTGGATTTGGCCTTGGAATCCTGGAACTGACCAAAAAAAATCATGAAAAAATATACATACTCTCAGAAATAGAGGTACGAGACAAGAACATTTTTGTACCTATAGGCAAATTGTTTAAAAATGTTCCCTCATAAGTACAATATTGGTCTTTAAAGGGTCATAAATGCCTCTCTGAGGGTTTAAACTGATATAAAATACAAATTTGTACCATTTCAACTGCACCTGCAACCCTGGTCAAGGCTGGTACACCCCCAGTGACAAGACTTTGTACCCTTCTTGTCGCTGGGGTGTACCCTTTAGTCCAGGTCCATTTTTGTACCTTATGAAGTTGTTCCACTAAAACAGTAAAATTATGCCACGTTTTGAAGTCTAAAAGCAACGTTCAGAAACATAATATTATAATATTGAAAATGATGATAATACTTAATAATCTTGAGATTAACCAGCCTTGGCCAGGGTTGCAGTTGCAGTTGAAATGGTACAAATTTGTACTTTATATCAATTTGAGCACTCTAAGGGGCATTTCTGACCTTTTAAAGACCAATATTGTACTTTTGAGGGAATATTTTAAAACAATTTACCAATAGGTACAAAAATGTTCTTGTCTCGTACCTCCATACAAGTACAGCAGAGACTTTACTCAATAAAGCTGTAAAACGATTGTAATGAGTCGAATTAAAAATATTTAGTTGTTTGAGAGCCAAAAAAAAGAGCAGAGGAGATCCAGCTTGGTTCAATAGAGAAAGTTTTTTTTGAACTATAAAAAGACGTGGAATATGTGACGAGAGATAAAGACAAAAGAAGTAAAAAATGGAAGCTGTAACTTTTCTACATGTATGTACAGTGGGGCAAAAAAGTATTTAGTCAGCCACCAATTGTGTAAGTTCTCCCACTTAAAAATATCAGAGAGGCCTGTAATTTTCATCATAGGTATACCTCAACTATGAGAGACAAAATGAGGAAAAAAAATCCAGAAAATCACATTGTCTGATTTTTAAAGAATTTATTTGCAAATTATGGTGGAAAACAAGTATTTGGTCACCTACAAACAAGTAAGATTTCTGGCTTTCACAGACCTGTAACTTCTTTAAGAGGCTCCTCGGTCCTCCACTCGTTACCTGTATTAATGGCACCTGTGTGAACTCGTTATCAGTATAAAAGACACCTGTCCACAACCTCAAACAGTCACGCTCCAAACTCCACTATGGCCAAGACCAAAGAGCTGTCAAAGGACACCAGAAACAAAATTGTAGACCTTCACCAGGCTGGGAAGACTGAATCTGCAATAGATAAGCAGCTTGGTGTGAAGAAATCAACTGTGGGAGCAATTATTAGAAAATGGAAGACATACAAGACCACTGATAATCTCCCTCGATCTGGGGCTCCACGCAAGATCTCACCCCGTGGGGTCAAAATGATCACAAGAACGGTGAGCAAAAATCCCAGAACCACACGGAGGGACCTAGTGAATGACCTGCAGAGAGCTGGGACCAAAGTAACAAAGACTACCATCAGTAACACACTACGCCGCCAGGGACTCAAATCCTGCAGTGCCAGACGTGTCCCCCTGCTGAAGCCAGGACACGTCCAGGCCCGTCTGCGGTTTGCTAGAGAGCATTTGGATGATCCAGAAGAGGATTGGGAGAACATCATATGGTCAGATGAAACCAAAATAGAACTTTTTGGTAGAAACTCAACTTGTCGTGTTTGGAGGGGAAAGAATGCTGAGTTGGATCCAAAGAACACCATACCTACTGTAAAGCATGGGGGTGGAAACATCATGCTTTGGGGCTGTTTTTCTGCAAGGGGACCAGGACGACTGATCCGTGTAAAGGAAAGAATGAATGGGGCCATGTATCGTAAGATTTTGAGTGAAAACCTCCTTCCATCAGCAAGGGCATTGAAAATGAGACGTGGCTGGGTCTTTCAGCATGACAATGATCTCAAACACACCGCCCGGGCAACGAAGGAGTGGCTTCGTAAGAAGCATTTCAAGGTCCTGGAGTGGCCTAGCCAGTCTCCAGATCTCAACCCCATAGAAAATCTCTGGAGGAATTGAAAGTCCGTGTTGCCCAGCGTCAGCCCCAAAACATCACTGCTCTAGAGGAGATCTGCATGGAGGAATGGGTCAAAATACCAGCAACAGTGTGTCAAAACCTTGTGAAGACTTACAGAAAACATTTGACCTCTGTCATTGCCAACAAAGGCTATATAACAAAGTATTGAGATTAACTTTTGTTATTGACCAAATACTTATTTTCCAACATAATTTGTAAATAAATTCTTTAAAAATCAGACAATGGGATTTTCTGGATTTTTTCCCCTCATTTTGTCTCTCATAGTTGAGGTATACCTATGATGAAAATTACAGGCCTCTCTGATCTTTTTAAGTGGGAGAACTTACACAATTGGTGGCTGACTAAATACTTTTTTGCCCCACTGTAACATGTTCTAGACCTAATCTTTTCAACCACTTGAAGTGTTTTGAGGTTCCTTCTTTCATTCATTCATGCATTGATGTCAACTTGAAGGGAATTTTGTCTGTACTGTGAATAGAGTGTTTTAGAATCTTTTTTTTAAGTCTCCTTAATCAGATTGAAATACTGTATGTTACGTACATTTATTTATAAAACCTACTGATATTAAAAACATTTTTTAAAATACATCATAAAGACAGTATGTCACTTGGCTTCACATGTTGGTGATGTTAGAGACAAAATACACACATTTTCTGTTGGAATTGACTAAAGGTGCATTCACACCGGCCCAACCATCAACTTCATAAGCGGCAAGTTTATATGTAAAGTCTATGGTGGACGGGTGTCAGACAGACGTCAACGGCTCTGCGTCGCTTTGTGAGCATTATGAGCGGCAACTTTTCAAGCTTTTCTAGCGTTTCAGGCGTTGACGCTTGAAAAGCTAGAAAAGCTAGAAAAGGTCAAAGTTCAGCTAGCTGAACTTTTGACGCTCTTAACGCTCTTGAAGTGGCATGTCAACCAATCAGAGCGTCTCATCGTAGTGACGTAAGACGTCACAGCACGTAGCCGGGAAGAAGCGGGATCAACCAAAATGGAAAACGTAGCTCCTGGAGCAAATGGTTAAACTCACCAAACTCAGAACGCATCTGAAGAATGGGGTGTATCCACAAACGGCGCTGATGCACCCGACGTCGACGTTGTCTAGATCTATGAAGTAAATAAATCCAAGCCACTGTCTAAATATGATCCGCCATAGCTCCGAACATCCGATAACAAAGGAAGCCCCGCCTTCGCGCTCTTTTTCGGTCAGGCTTTACGAGCTTTAACGCCTATGCGCTCTGACTGGCAGGCGTTACGAGCTTCAACTTCAAACGTCAAATTTGGAGCGTTATCAGCGTTGCTTGATGTTGACAAAGTGGCCGGTGTGAATGCACCTTTATTCTGAAAGAAATCAAAACTTTGGTGTGAAAAGTTACAAGTTAGATGAATAGACAAATAGATTGAATTAAATATGATATGCCCGTCATGAATAAATATTTTCTGGTCAAGTTTATTGTTTTTGGCAGCAGCATTTCTGGTCATTTCCTGTTTCAGTCACTTCCTGTTTTCAAGATGATTGTGTTCACCTGTCTCCTGGTCTGATCTGGCTCTGCACTCACCTGAGAGTCAGATCATTGTAAAGCCTGTTTCCAGCGTTATGTCACAGTATTGTCTCACAGAGTTGTCGACCACCTTCTGTCTGATCCTTGTCTGGTGGTCTGTGTTTTGGATTTAATCTGGATTTGACCTGTTTATGCTGCAGACTACGTCCTACCTGTCCCCCTGAGGAACTGTAAGTCTCGCTTTTGTCCTTGGTATCGTTCCACTGTGGACTTGGACCCTGTTATTTAGACTGGATATTGGATTTATGGAGTCGAAGGTTTCCTTATTATTTGGACTAAATTAGTGTCTTCAACAGAAAAACTCAACTCAATGTCATTTGTTTTGTTTTCCCCCTTTAGTATCTTATAAACTCGGATTTCATACAAACTCATCAGGGCTCTAGACTGGTACCCACCAACCTGCCAAATTTGGGTTAAAATGCAGTTTGGCAGGTACCAATAAAAACTTACAGGTCACTTTGTCCAGTGATGAAAGCAGCAAATCATTTCAGTTATTCGTTCTGTCACAATTCCTGATCATTTCCCCTGAATTCCACATTTCCCCTGAATGTCTCATACAGTCATCGGCTGCTTACTAACGTTTGCATGTGGTGTGTCGATTATAAACCAGCGGAACTGAGTCAAACACTCGGGGGTAAAAAAGGCAGAACATTAACGTGTGAGTAAGTGAAGTCCACAGCTGGCTCTGGAGCTCTTGGAGCTGTAAGTCAGATGATATTTTGCCCCTAAGTGGGATGTTTTTCCTACTCACCTTTTCTCTGTCTCTGAAAGACGCTCTGGAGGGTTTGGATGTTCTTGTAATGATGTAAATATCGTGTTTTTTGCACCTGTGCATCGCTAATTCATGCCCCTCCTCAGGACACGTTTAGGGTCATGTATATTAAAAAGGAAATTACAGGTGTTTGTTATTTTCTATTATTCTAGTCAGCACAATGAAAGGGTGTCAGGTTGATGTGTATGTGTTTTTATTCTTTTGGTTTGTTATTGTTTTTAAAGTTTTCTGTTGCATTTTTAATCTGGTTTATTTTCCCCAAATAAAAAAGGGAAAATTATAATTTGCTGGTAACTTTGGAAATCTATTAGTCCAATGGCTGCTGATCAAAAAAGTTCATTTAGAGCCTTGAAACTCATCTAACGCTCTGCCTGCTGCATTTCAGAGCTCACTTCCACCACAGTTCCATCTGAATGAAATGTGATTTTCAGGTTCATGTTGCCAATGGTAATAGTTCAAATTTGATCATTTTCTTGATGGAAATCATTGGACACAAGCTACCGTGTGAAAAAAATCAAATAAACTGATTTCACTGTTTACCAGAAACAAGTGGGATGCTGGGAACCTGCGTCTGAAGGCAGGATAGAGTAAGAAATGGTGCTGCTTTGTCTGCAGAACTGAGGGCAAACCAAAGAACTGAACCAAACGGCAAAGCTCTTGAATTATTGGTTCATGAATCAATCTTTGATCTTTATAGTAAAAATATTACCATAAAATTACATCAAGTTCTGTATGTACTTGTAAAGTGTGTGTTGAACTGAACCCGACTGCACAGATGAGGCAGAACGGCAGTGTTTGATGTTTAGACGGAGAGTCTGAGTATGAACTTAGACAGCAGTTGTCAGACACAGGTTGTGATGTCACTAATGAGTGATGAAACAGAGTGGTAATACAAAAAGTAAATTATATTTGTTAACAGTTCATCCAATACAGTAGTAGGAGAATTCCACATCCAATATCCGTAACACAGTCCAGTTGACAGACAGATGGTCAGAAACTTAGGGCAATATTTAAAGAGGCCATTTCATACAGATTTCAGGACTTTGTGGTTATTTCTTAAGTATTAACCAGTAATATGAAACATTTTCTATCTAAAAAACATCAGAAAACACTTATTAACAGACCTTTCAATCTGTCTGCATTAAAATTCGGATGGTTCCGGCTCCTTCCGTCAGGCCTCGAGCAGCAGCTCGTTCATATTCATTATTCAAATTTTCTGGACTCTGATTGGCTAACAAACTAGCCTATGAGAGCAAGCTATACTGTTTCCTGCCCCGCTGTGCATGACAACGTCAGACGTCGTGTCTTCCTGTTTGTTACGTCTTATGCTAACAGCTTTCAGCCAGCAGCATGCTAGGTGTGGTTTCAACTGCGGAAGCTGATGAATACTAACGAACAAAGGAGTTGTGACGAAACAGATACAGGCCGTTCGGACTCAGGAGAACTCAGGTGCATAGTTTGAGAGATTAAAACTGAAAGAGAAGTTATTGATCTGTTGTCACACCCACTATGAAGGTAAGAACACCTGTGGAGCTAAAAGATTCAACAGAAACCTCAGAAAAACCGTTTTTAATGGAAGGGCCTCTTTAAAAAATTACGAGGGATATTTTTATTGCCCAATATTAAACAAAATAAAATTAAAGAGACTTTTTATTGAAATTGTTCATTACTTTTGTTCTCACTTTTGACAACCAGCTCCTCCCTATCTAGGTCAGCTCTCATGTTCTGATCTCTGTGCTCCGTTTCATTGGAATCCTGCACTGGAATAAATTATGTGTAGTTTCTATGTTTGTTGCCATGGATACTGCGTGACGTTGGCATTTAAGTGCCAGTGAGAAGGGCTATCTCTGTTTTCCAGACCTAATGCTTGCCTAAATAGATAACAGCAAACAGAAATGCACCCAGAGATCATTACACAATTCAGAAACTGGAAAACACACAAATTAATAATCCTAATTGTTATTCGTCTTTTCTGATTTCCTTTTCCTCATCAAAGAACTCCAGTAGTCACAGATGTATATTTTATTCTGTTATGTGACTAAGTTGTTGTAATATTTAGTTTGGAGTCACTTATAATCAAGTAGGAAATTCAGAAACTGTGATGTGAAGTGACATGAACTCTTTGGAAAAGGTCATTTTGCAAAAACAACATTGTGTTCTTTTATTTTTGTGTATCTTGGCTTAACAGAAAACAAGACATACTTATCATCCATCCATTTTCTGTGCCCGTGTGTTCCTGTGTAGTATCAAGGAGTTCTGGTAACTATCTCCAGAGGTTGCAGGTTGATCATCGAGCAGTTGTATTTATCAGAGTGATTCAACTTTTTGCAGAAATGAAATACAGCAGGTGAAATAATTAGTTCACTCACCTACAAAGAAAAGAAGAGTTTCAAATTTTTTTGGTAGTTTCGATTCAATTGAAATAAATCCAGAAAAAAAAACATGGCATAGAATTGATTTGTATTGTATCTTTCATGATTCAGATTTGAGATTTTATCCCCGAGCAAAATATGACATAAAGCTGTATCTCACTGGGCAACAAACAAGTTTCCTAAATGTCTCATGACACTTGTGAGGGTTCTTACTTTTAAACATGTTTTAAAAAAACATCTTCAGTGTTCTAGTGGAGGGCAGAAGGATCTTGTCTAACATTTTACAGTACATAGTTCTGTACAGCGACCTTCAATGCAACCTCAAATTATAATGTTTCCACCTCCGTGCTTGACTATAGGAATGATGGTCAAACTCATCATTTCTCTTCCTCAAATGCAGAAGTTTGAGTTAATGCCTAAACGTTTGATTCTGGTTCTTGACCAGAACATGTTCTCCCAAACGTTACCTGAAATATTTAGATTAGATCTGATCCTAGATGTAGAAAAGTTGACATGGCTCTAGAGACGTGTTTTCTCAAGAGGGTCTTGTACACAAGATGCAACATGTTATTTGGTAACTGTGGGTCCAAACTGCCTTTAGTTCATTAACAAACTCCTTTCATGTAGTATTGGATTGATCCTTCACTTTTCTTATGAATATTGTGACCCTATGCATGGAACAAATCATACCAGCAGCTGTCAATTTTTCATCAAGCTTCATTTTTTCCCCTTTATTAATCCCTTGTGGGGAAATTCAGCTCGGCATTTAACCCACCGTGAGGTGAGGAGCAGAGGGCAGCCATCTTGAACAGCGCCTGGGGGCAGTTGCGGGGTTCAGTATCTTGCCCAAGGATACTTTGACGTAGCTTGGGGATTTCAGCCTTGTGCAGATCTTCTATGTTGTTCCTGATGCTTTTGTAAGTGAAGGAAATGGAATCGACCTTTTGAACGGATGTGCTGAGATAAGAAGTATCTGTAATTGATTTGATTGTAATCTGTGTGCCACACGGACACACAATCGATACGGGATTTGGGACTGATCTGTGGGAGATTGAATGCTTATTCACTCAATGGTATGCAAATCAAATTGTCACTTTTTTGTTACCATAAAAGTAACATAAAATGTACTATTATGTTATCATAAAACATAAAAAGCCACCATGAAATCTGAGACAGATCACACAAAAAATCTGGATTTCAAATCATTGTTTTCCCTCCTTTCATCGTCAACAGTACAATCCCACTGCTTAACATGATTTGAGACAACAAAATATATTTTTTTAAATACTGAGTGTTTATTTGCATCACATTTTTTCATAATCACATTTTTTAACATATTTTCAGCACATTTCATTTAAAAAAGAACTCCAGTTGTGTTTTGTGCCAGCATTTAAAAACAATAGGTTTATTTAAACAGTGTTTTAAATGGAAAATAGTAAGAGAATATACAAACAACCATAAGGTATTACACAGACAAAAACATCACAAGGAGGCTTTTTGCAAAAAAACAGCTCTAAAAACCAAATGAAGTGAAGAACCTGAGTACAAGACTTACTGGTTTAAGGTTAAATAAACCACAATTCTTAAGAGGAAGTACCATTTATATACAATACATTAGGTTTAAAATATAGATAGCCACACTTGAGATTTAGTCAGATTTCTATGGTTTCTAATTAATTTTCAGAAATAACTAAGTTATTTACTACTTTATTAACTGTGTGATTGATATATTTCCAAACTTTAGGTTTGTCATTTCAACAATGTTTTAAATAATAATAAAAAAAAATTTAAATGAAGACAAATTTCACTGGTGTTTGGTAATAAGGAAAGCCAGGCTTGCTAAGACTTTAGTGTCCTTCCACTAGTCATTGATTATTTTTCTCCATGTTGAAAATAAGCCAATTATTGGCTAAATTCCCAAATTAGGCACTTATTTTATACTTTATTATCCAATTGGAGAGATTTATGTAATACATCTTATTTTTACTGCAAGTGGATGTATGACGGAGAAAAGCTGGGTGTCACAAATGAACTATAAGACTAGAGTTTCAGTCATATTCAGAATGAAACTTGTGAAAATAGCAGACATTTTCTTGCCTTGCATCAGGTTGTTGTTTAAAATATATGTCTCATTATCAATTTGTTGGAAGAATTAAACAGGTTTTTCTTTCAAGTATTTACAGCATTATTCAACACTTTCTGAATAATTTCTCAAGCCTTCTCCATAGCATGATGGTACCACCACCGTGCTTCACTGGAGCTGGCGAAGATTTTAGAATTCTTCCACATGCAAAATCATCGGTGGTGAAAAAAAAACATAATTTCGTTTTTTTTTCCCATACTGAGCCATCCAAATTTTTGGTAAATATATTTAACCTTTTTCATTTCTTTGAACCAATTTTCTCTCTTCCTCTATAATCCCAAGCAGTGAGATGTAAAGCTCAAAGGAATAATATTAACTGGACTATATGAGTGAATTCCAGCAGAATAAGATCTCCATTAAGGAAGCCATTGCAAAGGGGATACAGACATCTACACGTTTTCTTTTTAAAAATTTTAAACAATTTTCTATTTTAATTTTCATTTGCCGATATATTTTTTATATAGATCTTAAATAAAAAGCTCTAATGAGACCAGGTACATTCTCAAGGCACAATTACTTGACAATGAGTGATACAATAAATAAAATATGATGAATATTATCAGTTACCACACTTCTGACAACAAATTTGTCCTCAAATATTCTTGTTTTAGCCGCCAAAGTTTTCTGAACAAATTGATCGTCATTGACCCTGATTTTTATTTCTTTTCTTACTCTAATGTTTTATGTGTGACTGTTTTGTTCAATTCAGTGATCTACATTACTGTCAATTAGTGAGCAATCCTGCTACTTCAATGGTTAAAGGGTTAAATCCCTTCAAAACAGAAGAGGACATGTTTCTTTTTCTATGAAACACATGTAAAAAGGGTTCATGTTCTGGTTGGAAATGTTCATAGTTTGTGAACTAGAGGACAGTTCTCCAATAATAGAATAATTTAAAATACAAAACTAAAAACTGAAAGGGTAAATCAACACACACTGACAGAATCAACAAATGGAAACACAATATTCTGGCCAAGTTGCAGAAACAATTCAAAGCATTTACAATACATAAACAAGTAATTTGCCATTAAACAGGAAACCTTACTAGGACAAAATATTTATGGTCCACCTTTACTTTGGCAATTATACAACATCTCATTCATGGAAGCCTCTTTAACCCCTAAAAGGAAAACTTCATTTGGTCTTTAGTATCACAAAAAATGTAGTCACTTATCTGCCAGGACTTAACTCTTAGTAGCAATACTTTTATTTGAACAAAAAAAAAGGACTACAACTCACAACATATTTAGGACGACTAGAAAGCACATGCTCTGTACATGGAAGTAAATACATTTGATACATTTTGAAAGAGCACAAAGACCTTGTCTTCTTTCTTTGGAATGACTTCGTACATTATGTTAAAACCCTGAAATATTCACTTTGTTTATAGTCATGCATTTAAAATTTACATTTGAACACACTTTTCTCTCAACCAATGAAATTCTGTAACACATTTTGTTTTTCTGTACATGCTTCTTTTTTGTAAACAAGGCTAAAAACAAGCCCATTCTGTCTCTTCAAGGTTGGGGGGAAAGTCTAATGATAAACATTTCAAAATTCTCATTTGAGTTTATTACCAGCTAAAAGACTTCTGCCAGTCGTATATTTAGAAAGTCACTCTTAAGTACCATCTAATCAGAAAAAGGACAAATCATTGGCCTCTGGCTGTAACAGTGACTTCTGATATGTATACAATAATTCTTGTATCACTGATTCAAACAGGGAAATCTAGTTGAAGAAATGATAGTATATTTTTATCCGTAAAACTATACTGAGTAAACCTTCCTATTTGTGCACTTTCTAAGACCTTGAATTGGATCCTCTTACCTCGATCAAAGAGTACTTGTCCGACCATCAAGATTTTGACTTTTTTGGCTTTTGTCTTCTGTAACAGACCAGTTGAGCTGCTATTCTTATGCAAGACTTGTATTTGTACCACATAGATTAACTTTGTTATTGTATTTTGATGATGTAAATTAACATTGCAACACCAGGTCTCCCTTGGAGAAAAGATGTTGATCTCAAGTAACATCTTGGTTGATTGGCATTTAAAATGGCATGTTGCCGGTAGTCCTTATAATAATTTGAGGTAGTTTGCTTTTTTTTTTTCAAGCCAGCAGTCCTGAGGCAGTCCAGAATTCTTTTATCCACATTTATCTGTTTTTTTTTTTTAGCTTCTGCTTCAGTATAAGCGCCGTCTTAGCTAAGTAGATGTGGCGAAGGCATTTTCTTAAACATCCATTTATTCATGTACTCGCTTATTCCTGTTCATAGTCACAGTCTCCGTCAACCATTGGGCGAGAACTGCATGGACAGGTCGCCAGTCCATCACAGGGCAATACACACACAAACAACCAACCACTCACACATACACTCACACCTAGGGTCAATTTAGAGTCTCCAATTAAATGAGCATACATATTTTTGGTTTGTGGGAGGAAGCCAAATGCCTCTGACAAAATCCACACATTCACTCAGTGAACACAAAAACTCTGTGCAGACAGGCTCCAGCTAAGTTTTGAACTAACGACCTTCTAGCTGCATCTCAGTTTTTTTTCCTTAAACATAGAAAAATAAATATCAGTTAAAAAATAAAAAAATCTGCAGTTCAGACATGAAAACTACATGAATTTAACATGTTTTAATGCATAATCTGTGGAAAACATGTAACCACATGAGATCATATTGACGTGTTCAAAACAATCCAAAATCACGTGAGGAACATGTGCAAATGGGATAACAACATTATTCAGACATCCCAATATTCAGACAACTTCCTGTCGTTTCCTTATCTCTGAAGAAATGGGATACTGTATCCTAAATACCACTAAGCATATTATGGGACCTTTAACAGTCTCTTTACGGAAAGTTTTGATTGGGCACTTGTGATGAAGCCTTGTATACCAAAAAATTAAATAAATGAGACCAAGGGTCCTGTAACTGACCGGTGCTTTAGGTATACGAGGATAATGCATGTCTAAGAGAAACAATTTGTCTATCTCAACTGATCTAAAATTCAAATATTTTAAAATACTATATCAGGACAATTGACCACAACAATATATTTTCTGTGAGTTATCTACATACCAAGTAACAACAAAATCAATACACATGATAATGAGATACAACATTTATCCAGTTCATATCTCTCATCAATGAAGATTTAAGATTAAGATATTAAATCTGGATCTGGGGTGTCTGACTATTGGGGTGTCTGAGCATAGGGGTGTTTGACCATAGGGGTGTCTGAGCATAGGGGTGTCTGAGCATAGGGGTGTTTGACCATAGGGGTGTCTGACCACAGGTGTTTCTGACCACAGGTATGTCTGACCACAGGTGTGTCTGACCATAGGTGTGTCTGACTATAGAGGTGTCTGGGCATAGGGGTGTTTGACCACAGGTGTGTGTGATCATAGTGGTGTGTGACTATAGGGGTGTTTAACCATAAGGGTGTCTGACCACAGGTGTGTCTGACCTTAGGTGTATCTGACCATAGGGGTGTCTGACTATAGGGGTGTCTGACTATAGGGGTGTCTGACCATAGAGGTGTCTGACCATAGAGGTGTCTGACCATAGGGGTGTCTGACCATAGGGGTGTTTGACAATTGGGGTGTCTGACCATAGAGGTGTCTGACCATAGAGGTGTCTGACTATAGGGGTGTCTGACCCTAGGGGTGTCTGACCCTAGGGGTGTCTGACTATAGGGGTGTCTGACCATATGTGTGTCTGACCATAGGGGTGTCTGACCATAGGAGTGTTTGACAATAGTCTGAACAACAGAGTGTGTGAACCCTTGTGCAGATACGTCTTTGACATATGTCACATGTTAAACTTGCATTTCAAGCTTGAAAACACGGTTTCCGCATGTAGAATCCCGTTCACGTTACAATGGGTCAAAATTTGGGGTAAATGGAGTGATATAAACACAACACTTCCCAAAGCCATTAGTGAGACTGTAGAAGCAGAAAACGAGAAAACAACCAAAGCATAAAGACAACATAAGTCTGTTCCACTGTCATAATTTTCTGCTGGTATCAGTCCCTCTTTTCAGTATTAGCGGAAGAAGCAAAACAGGGTCAAAACCCTGAGCCTTACTAAGCTAAGATAGACTCAGAATAATCACATGGAAATCCACCCCAAATACCGCTGAGCTATGGGCGACTTTGACAAAGGTTAGGTTAGGTTAACCCCAACTCTGCTAAACATTTCACTTGCCAGACAAAATAACAGTATTTAGATTGAAATGATTCTTTACTGGGTGCAGATAATGACTGCGCACTACCCATCAGCAATCAGATGCCTTTAGGGTTAGTCAGATTCAAGGGGAAACTGCAAATAATCTCAACCAACAAGCAGTTGTTGAAAGCTGAAGGACTCAAATCACAGCCACGTTTCCTCTTGCTTAAGGGATTTGATTTCAGTGTCCTAACTTTAAGAAAATGTTGAATTTGTAATCCGTTGGTGTAATTGTTATTCTTATTGTGTCTCCAGCTCGTGCTGGCAGAGTAGGACTAAATAAAGGATTCTTGTACTGCCTCCTTCGTTCATGCCCTACTTTTCTTTCACAAGCTCATCATTGCATTTCCCTAATTCCCCCTTCCTCACTCCTTCTAGTCTCCCTCTCTGTCATGTCTTTGCATCACTTTCCTTTATAACAGCAAATGAACTGCATAGTCTTTTTTTTGTCCTGTTGAGCAGCTTATAGTCACACAGGCGTCTTGCCCGAGGATACTTCAACATGTGGACTGAGGAAGTTGGGGATGAAATTGCAAAACACTGGAAATGATGAACAGCTCAAGGATTTCCTCTTTTTTTTTCAAACTGTATTCTATATTTGTTCTCCAATTCCTTTTTGTTTCACGCCACATTTTTTACAATGCACCGCCTTCTAAACAGGCGTGTGTATTCTTTCATTCCTAAAATCTAAAAATCTGGTAAAGAACGGGAAGAATCTTTTGAAAATTTTCAGCTGAAATCCAACCTTTAATTTGATGTTTTCATATTACCTGTTGGAAACAAGATTCATGGAAAAGTAATGAAGCTGAATTATTTGAAATGGGTCAGTCAGAAATGAATCTGAAAAGACCTAATTAAAACTCTAAAAGTAATAATAGAGACTAATTAAATGAATCTTACCTGAAAAAACACATTTCTATTTAAGATTTACAGCCCTAAATATCTGTTTTCTAAAAATGCAGAGGAGAAAAAATGCAGAGATGAGCAAATCCCCCAAATCTCGTTTTCAGAAGTACAGTTTATCAAACATTGGAACAGACTGCAACACAAACACAAGATTTAAAGACTAGTTTTGACATGAGCATATTACTACAGTGTTGCACCATCATCTCTTTTAACAACAGAATATAGGATTCTGGAAACAGGGAAGAACATTTGCTTTGCTTTTGACAACAAACTGCACTGCTATCCTTCATTCTCTTTAGTTTTCTTCTCTCTGGTTGTTTTCTTGATGTTTTTCAGGGCCAACTTTGCCTGGGCAGATCTTTTTGCAAACTTTTAACACTTGTGACCCATCGTTCTGATTCACTTTGCAGTGTGTCTCCTTATGTCACCTTTTATCTGACAAGTTGGCTAAAGCCAGTGTGTCTGGCTACTCCCTGCCCCGCCTGGCAAGGCAAAGACATAAAAAAAACATTTAAACCAAGTCTAGTTATTGTGGCAAGTCTGTATTTTTGTCTGATTTAGAATTTCCTTCTGAACTGAAGGTTTTCTATAAGATTCAAAGTTATCTCCTCTGTTTGGCTTAATGCTGTCGAATTAAATCTGTTGAGCTCAACCGTCATCTTAAACCTTTGATTAACAACTCTTGAGTAAAACTGTGACAAGCCTGCTTTATAGATGTGACAAAGCTAACCACTTCCAAGATGACATCCTGGGACAATTATTTTACTCACATACCCACTTTTTTTTACATTTGACTTGCATCTTTTTGATGCTATGGGATACAAGGTTGTAAGAAAATAACGTTGCAGAGAGTTGAGTAAATCCTCCAACATCTTCTTTTACTTGATGTTAATAGTTGTACAAAAGTTTAAAAATTATTTTTCTTTTTTACTTTCTGAAAAGATGTACTGTCTTTATGAAATGTTTTTCAAAAAACTAGAAATGAAAGATCTGGAACTAGAACTTCAAAGTCCTAATTCTCACCAGGCCTCAATCGACCTCCACTGCCCCATCTACTAACCTGGTATGTGCCAGATCTATTTGTAGCTCCAACTTGACATGGGGATACACAATGATCTGGAATTGCTCTGTCCGAAAGTGTCTGAAAAAGGGAGGGGCCATCAGGTATAATATTTTGAGCTGATTGGAGGGCGTGTCAGCAAGTGTCTGCCTATCATGATTTGTCTTTAGCCAATCACAGTAAATCAAGCTCTAGCCAAATCCAGTCAAGAGTAAAACACACACATCTTTACCATCAAGAAATACACAAAGTTCTTACCTTTGCTCATTTTTCAAACAAGAAATCATCTCTAGATCTCCTAAAACAGATTCAACAGTCGCTTCTATGTGTACGTCCACCGGCGCTGCCATGTTTGTTTTGCTTTGCCTGGGCACTTGCTGCCATCGTCATACTGAACACCCGCCCCAAAGCACAATGCTAACATACGATTGGTCCAAACCATGAGTGAAGTAGAGTCAGACGGTTTAGTTGGAGCAGTTCAAGATGGATTTTCGTGGGTTTGGAAAACTCCAGATTTCATGAGAATATATCGTACAGTGCAAGGTTACCATCTACAGAAGATCCCATAAACCTAACCTAACCTGACACGTCATACCTTGTGTCCTAAATGGCAATGTTCTATCTCATATAATTCTTTTAACAACTCCTTTTTAGTGTATTTTTTTCTGCTGACCACAGAGATCAAAATTTATTCATAAAGCTCTTCAGTTCTTCACCTAACTCACCTCTTGTGTTGGATTATACAGAAATAAAGGTCTATGATCCTCATATCTGGTTAGCTGGTAGGACTGTGAGTTAAAGCAGGTTCTTCCTAATCCACTTGTCTCTTCTCTTAAATTTCCCTGGCAAACATGCTTAATCACAGTTCTTCAACTAAAACTCTTGATTTATCTCTGGTTTTTGACTTATCAAAATCTTGCAAGGATTTTGAATTGAGAACTCAGTCACTCCCACTTATCATCCTTATGACTTTGATAATCCACTTGTTGCCCAAGCCCCCCCGTCAGCATATTATATAAGCTGACTCACATTTACAGGGTAGCAGTAGAGAAACTGTGAGTCCCTGGCAGCTGGAATCATTTGTCCTTCCTCTTCTCCTCTGGGAAAAAAGGATTCCTCTTTGTTTCTGAGACAGACAGCAATATGCAACCATCTGCTATTGTAATTTGAACAACATTACTGTCAAAAAAAATATCCTCTTCCTCTCATCAACTCTGCTGTTAAAATTTAGTGGGGCCACTAGTCTAATCACTAGTCAAAAATAGGGGGATGAAGAGAAATCAGTTCACACACAAACTGCACAAATCTTGGGCTGTGTTGAGTACCTAAACATATCCCAGTGTCAGTTTTACACCCTTGTAAGTATCTCAACAGTAATATGAGGGAGATAAAATTGATACAATGTTTGTGGAGGTTGGAGACAAAATTGCACATAAAATTAAAGTAAATTACAAACACAGAGTTGTGATTAAGATAATTTGTGACTAAATAGTATCAAGATTTGTTTGCAATTTCATCATGTGTCCCATGTGACCTGGTCATATATGAAACCTGTTTGTAAAAGTGTTGCAGTTACCAATTCATTCCAACAATTCCAACTGAAAATTTTCATGTATATATTTGTAAATTTCCCACTTAGTTCTTCAGTAGTGCTTCGTCTGAATCAATCTGCCCTTCAATAACTATTTTATGGCTAGAAAAAATATCTTATTATGCAGAAATGCATCAAAGACAGATAACTCATGTAGCCACAATACATGTCTTTACTGAAGAAACAAACCAAACAGAGACACAAGTCTCCTTCTACTACAGCTACAGCTGCTACACATCAATATAAACAGCATCAATAATAATTGAATAAATATGCAATATTATTTAAGAAGATAGCAACATTTTGCTCTCCCAAAATTCTGATTATTTGAACACAGTCCATCCTGTTTCCTTTACTTAAAAACAGTTAAATTACTCTGTCGTACAGATTATCGCTTCAGTTCCATCAAGAAGTTGGAATTTTTCTACCTTTTAGCGATGTCCAGCTATTCTTAAAAGTCTATCTTAAAAATAGATTTGACAATAAATCTGCAACCAAATCTGTTTTTTCTCCTCCATCAGACATTGTAGGTTGAAAAAACAGCTATGACGTCAACACAAATTTACAGAAGGAGTTTGCTAGCTTTAGCTAGTACGCTCACTAACTAGCCAATCAAGCGGTGTGAATACGTTGATGGAATCTGGTTAGCCTTGGTGTTGGTAACTCAAAATCTGATTGGTTGAAGCAACAGTTTAAATAGGCCCTTATATTATTTTAGAGGGCCCTGTGGAACTGATTGTGAAGGCCTCCAGGCAGAGTTCTTTTACTTTAATCCTGCCTGGTAACAAGTGAGTAGCTGGAATGGGATTGGTTAAAGGCTTTATTATGAAAATACAAGTCTGGAAGCAGCTCAGCCAGGGGAAAAGCTATGAAAGGAAGCAGATAGACCATTTAGAATTATTTATTATTCATGGACAAAATATAATTAACATCAGTCTGTGACTCAGACATTTTTAGGCATGCAGAGGACGTCTTGCAGGCCCTGATGGCCCATCACTGATATATTTATGCATTTATATTTATGTATTTAACCAGTAACTCAAGGGTTACACTTACAGTGGGGCAAAAAAGTATTTAGTCAGCCACCAATTGTGTAAGTTCTCCCACTTAAAAAGATCAGAGAGGCCTGTAATTTTCATCATAGGTATACCTCAACTATGAGAGACAAAATGAGGAAAAAAAATCCAGAAAATCACATTGTCTGATTTTTAAAGAATTTATTTGCAAATTATGGTGGAAAATAAGTATTTGGTCAATAACAAAAGTTAATCTCAATACTTTGTTATATAGCCTTTGTTGGCAATGACAGAGGTCAAACGTTTTCTGTAAGTCTTCACAAGGTTTTCACACACTGTTGCTGGTATTTTGGCCCATTCCTCCATGCAGATCTCCTCTAGAGCAGTGATGTTTTGGGGCTGACGCTGGGCAACACGGACTTTCAACTCCCTCCAGAGATTTTCTATGGGGTTGAGATCTGGAGACTGGCTAGGCCACTCCAGGACCTTGAAATGCTTCTTACGAAGCCACTCCTTCGTTGCCCGGGCGGTGTGTTTGGGATCATTGTCATGCTGAAAGACCCAGCCACGTCTCATTTTCAATGCCCTTGCTGATGGAAGGAGGTTTTCACTCAAAATCTTACGATACATGGCCCCATTCATTCTTTCCTTTACACGGATCGGTCGTCCTGGTCCCCTTGCAGAAAAACAGCCCCAAAGCATGATGTTTCCACCCCCATGCTTTACAGTAGGTATGGTGTTCTTTGGATCCAACTCAGCATTCTTTCCCCTCCAAACACGACAAGTTGAGTTTCTACCAAAAAGTTCTACTTTGGTTTCATCTGACCATATGATGTTCTCCCAATCCTCTTCTGGATCATCCAAATGCTCTCTAGCAAACCGCAGACGGGCCTGGACGTGTCCTGGCTTCAGCAGGGGGACACGTCTGGCACTGCAGGATTTGAGTCCCTGGCGGCGTAGTGTGTTACTGATGGTAGCCTTTGTTACTTTGGTCCCAGCTCTCTGCAGGTCATTCACTAGGTCCCTCCGTGTGGTTCTGGGATTTTTGCTCACCGTTCTTGTGATCATTTTGACCCCACGGGGTGAGATTTTGCGTAGAGCCCCAGATCGAGGGAGATTATCAGTGGTCTTGTATGTCTTCCATTTTCTAATAATTGCTCCCACAGTTGATTTCTTCACACCAAGCTGCTTACCTATTGCAGATTCAGTCTTCCCAGCCTGGTGAAGGTCTACAATTTTGTTTCTGGTGTCCTTTGACAGCTCTTTGGTCTTGGCCATAGTGGAGTTTGGAGCGTGACTGTTTGAGGTTGTGGACAGGTGTCTTTTATACTGATAACGAGTTCACACAGGTGCCATTAATACAGGTAACGAGTGGAGGACCGAGGAGCCTCTTAAAGAAGTTACAGGTCTGTGAAAGCCAGAAATCTTACTTGTTTGTAGGTGACCAAATACTTATTTTCCACCATAATTTGCAAATAAATTCTTTAAAAATCAGACAATGTGATTTTCTGGATTTTTTTTCCTCATTTTGTCTCTCATAGTTGAGGTATACCTATGATGAAAATTACAGGCCTCTCTGATCTTTTTAAGTGGGAGAACTTACACAATTGGTGGCTGACTAAATACTTTTTTACCCCACTGTATATTTGGTGATCTAGTCAAACATTATATAAAAAAAACACGAGTGTCTAAAAACTGTTCAAAGACATTAAGTCTTCAACTGCAGAGTTGAATGCTCGGTAATGAGCAGCTCTTCTTTTTTATCACAGACATGTACACTGGCCTCTTCTCTGTCTGAAAAAAGACCTAACCAGGTGCTAGATAAGAAGTCTACAGGACTTCCTCTCTAGGCTACTGAAGAGTTTAACCTCTCAACAAGAAACATGAAAAATAAATTACACAAAAGTTTTTCTTAATTTTATGACGTGATGAAAACTTTCACAAAAGAGGCAACGCGTTGTCACGTATCTGGTCAGATCATGCCATATTCTGTCACACTACTCATGTTCATCTTCTTATTATCTTAGTTTACCTGGACACGCCCAAATACCTTCACTTCCTGCATCTGTTAAGCTCCCTCTGCCATCGCCTCATTGCCGGTTAGTTGTATGCATACTGTGACATCTCTAGCCTGTTGGTTTGTCTCCAATCTGTTTTGCCTTCTCAGAATCACTGACCTTGATTCATTCTTGGATTTTGCTTTGCCCGTATTTGATTTGAGAGCCTCACTGTGTTGGATTATTCAGATCTTGGACCTGTTTGGACTCCTCGACACTGTCTCTGTCCACCCCCTTCATCAATCTGCAAGTTTTTGGAAGTGCTTAGCGGTTTAGATCATTAGACTCGCTTAGCTCTGGATTTGGAAATACAGATGTTGAATAACTTCCACTTTCAATTTGATGAACTATAAATGAACTCTGTTTGATTTGGACAAGTGAGATCATCATTAGCAACAGCCTGCTCTTCTCTGTTCTGTGTGCTAATCATTAGCCCCACAGCTCTGTCTTCTGTCCATCTGTTGCAAGTTGAGTCAACAAACTAACACACTACAAAACATCTTCAAGAACCAAAAAAAAAAGCTTCTGTTCAAGCACTTGGGATTACTAAAACCAGGTCATACACCAAGACACATCGGAATATTACACGACTATGCGAGTGACACTTTTCGTCCATTTAGCTACAACTCTGAGATTTTCCTCAAGAAATAGCCAATCAAACCATTTAGCAGCTGAGGCACACACATTGTTTTAATGATTTAGAAGCAAATCATTGAAACCACTATACATGTACTAAGGAGATTTTATCTCTTTAAATCTCTCTTTATACCTGAAGAACAACCTTTCAATTAGGACAGAGAAGAGTTTTGGATAAGTTAATCAAAGCAGCGAACTGAGATGTCTCCTGAGAATGTTAAAGCCGTGACAAAGAACCAAAATCCTGTAATCTAAAAGCTCTTCTTGCTATGATCTCTCACTGTTTCACTGTGAAAGAAAATGTAGCTTTGTTTCTCTGACTGAGACACCACCCCCAAGTTCAATGCATCCATTTTACTAATGTACTCACAGTTTTCATGTGAGCAATTTCTTAAAAGATTCACAAGGATTATGTTTTTGTTTTTTTTGCTAAGACTGAAATGTTATCGCTAAACCTGTCAGATGCCTGAAGCCCCAAACATCTCACACTAGTGTCAAATCTCATTTACACGCTTTCACTCTTATTTCTTTTTCTGCTTGTATTTTCTTTTCAGTCTGATTAGCTGTAACATCTTGAATAACTTTTTAATGGCGTTGCCCAGCGTATAACAATCTGGGTCGATAGCAGAACTGTCAACGAAGCCAGAGGCCAATTACCCACAACTGTCCTCAATAGAATTATGTCATATGGTTTCTATTACATGAAAACTTGTGTGACTTAATGAGAATTTTTTCGACAAAGGTTAATTAAACATAGGAGTCGAGGAAATACATCCAAACAGTCTGTGAGTCTTCCATCTCTATATGAATTCAAATCAAACAGATCTGCCCCTGCAGTTCTGTTTGATCTCTTCCCTGCAAATGTACCGCCACATAGTTCCACACGTTGTCTTAGAGCGTTACACTTATATCTGACTTCTGA
Organism: Pachypanchax playfairii; assembly: GCA_006937955.1. NCBI lineage: Eukaryota > Metazoa > Chordata > Actinopteri > Cyprinodontiformes > Aplocheilidae > Pachypanchax > Pachypanchax playfairii. Next base: position 823,654 of record SSNP01000154.1, on the reverse strand, counting down.
GAACACATAAATCCAACTTCCACCATCACGGTGGGTTTTTTCTGTGGATAAAGCTGTTCCTCCTCTTTCTGTGTAATTTGTTTCGTCTAAGTGAAGCTCGGTAGGTGCGTTTATCTGCAGTTTACACTCACATTTTTTTTGCTCCAGATAATTGGTATTCTAATGGAATACCAACTTGTAGAATAATCAGTTGCATTTCCACTCCGCGTCTGAAGACTCTTTAGAAGGAACCTTCAGACAAATTTTTCACTCACCTTTCAGAAAGTGGTTCCTTGGTCCCCCCCATTCCACTTTTTAAAATGCTCTTCAGGTGGTTACATATTCCCCTACCTTCCCACCTTCCTCCACCATCTTCTTTCATCTCATCTTGTTCCTATATTTTTATACTGGCACAGCAGCAGATTTTTGAAAGTCTTTTTGAATGTGGCATTGCACAGTGCATAACAAGCTGGGTTGATGGTGGAGTTGACATAACACAGCCAGTAGCCAATCGCCCACACGGTCTCAGGGACACAGGACTGACAGAAGGTTGATATCAGCACCATGACATTGTACGGTGTCCATGTAATGATGAAAGCCAGCAAGATGGCAAAGATAGTCTTGGTTACCTACACAGAATGGGGTGAGAGAGGGAACAAGACTTGTCTTAAAATCAGGTTTCAAAAAATGAGCAAGATCATTTAAAACAAGTTATTTGTAACAGATTAAAAGATAATTGATTTGCTTGAAAGTACATGTGACATTTAGGAGTCACATTTACATTCAACATTTAATTTACACACACAATTAGGAATTTTGCAGTTGGAATCTCTGAATTTATGTATTTCCTGTTCAGGGTTGATGGAGATCCCTGAGGTGAAGCAGCCGCTGGCCTCTCGTCTCCTCAGAGTGCACGATCCAACACAAATCAGTCAAAGTGCCTGTTGATTTCTCATTCATTGTCATTAATTTAATGTAGGCTACACACACACGTTTTGCATGTTTCCACATGTGTAAGTTCCCAGGCATGAAAACAGTAGGTACAAACTGAAAACGCTCTGTAATCTGTTTGTTTTAATGTTTCGCTCTGACGGATAAATTTGAAAATCACAATGTGAAGTAATGAGTTTCACTATAAACTGCAGTGATAAAACCAAACTTCTCCTAAATATGATTCCACAGGATCCCACTGAGGCCTGAAGAACTCCCAAAGTTAATCTTTTATTGGCTTTATCTTTTATTTTAAAAATTAGTTGGCTAACCTTTGCTTGTTCAATTCAAAGGTATTTTGGTAGTTTCCACGAACACAAGACTATTCTTATAAAATATTTCCACACTGACTCACTGAAGAAAATTACTTAGTATCTAAAAGGATCTAGTTTTTACAAGAGAGTTTAAAAGGAAATACAACAAGATTAAATGCACAAAGTGCACACAGAAAAACACACACCCCTCACCTGCTCACTCATCTTCCAAGCGCACTATTCAGCCTCTTTTTCATTACAGTGATACTGGCGAACTGACTTAAAACCAAAACACATATTCACATACTGTTTCTTCATCTAAATAATTTGTCCAAATAAATTGTCATTTAAATATTCCTATAAAAAAAATTCAACTCTTTATGACAGGATATACAGTGGGGCAAAAAAGTATTTAGTCAGCCACCAATTGTGTAAGTTCTCCCACTTAAAAAGATCAGAGAGGCCTGTAATTTTCATCATAGGTATACCTCAACTATGAGAGACAAAATGAGGAAAAAAAATCCAGAAAATCACATTGTCTGATTTTTAAAGAATTTATTTGCAAATTATGGTGGAAAATAAGTATTTGGTCAATAACAAAAGTTAATCTCAATACTTTGTTATATAGTCTTTGTTGGCAATGACAGAGGTCAAACGTTTTCTGTAAGTCTTCACAAGGTTTTCACACACTGTTGCTGGTATTTTGGCCCATTCCTCCATGCAGATCTCCTCTAGAGCAGTGATGTTTTGGGGCTGACGCTGGGCAACACGGACTTTCAACTCCCTCCAGAGATTTTCTATGGGGTTGAGATCTGGAGACTGGCTAGGCCACTCCAGGACCTTGAAATGCTTCTTACGAAGCCACTCCTTCGTTGCCCGGGCGGTGTGTTTGGGATCATTGTCATGCTGAAAGACCCAGCCACGTCTCATTTTCAATGCCCTTGCTGATGGAAGGAGGTTTTCACTCAAAATCTTACGATACATGGCCCCATTCATTCTTTCCTTTACACGGATCAGTCGTCCTGGTCCCCTTGCAGAAAAACAGCCCCAAAGCATGATGTTTCCACCCCCATGCTTTACAGTAGGTATGGTGTTCTTTGGATCCAACTCAGCATTCTTTCCCCTCCAAACACGACAAGTTTAGTTTCTACCAAAAAGTTCTATTTTGGTTTCATCTGACCATATGATGTTCTCCCAATCCTCTTCTGGATCATCCAAATGCTCTCTAGCAAACTGCAGACGGGCCTGGACGTGTCCTGGCTTCAGCAGGGGGACACGTCTGGCACTGCAGGATTTGAGTCTCTGGCGGCGTAGTGTGTTACTGATGGTAGCCTTTGTTACTTTGGTCCCAGCTCTCTGCAGGTCATTCACTAGGTCCCTCTGTGTGGTTCTGGGATTTTTGCTCACCGTTCTTGTGATCATTTTGACCCCACGGGGTGAGATCTTGTGTGGAGCCCCAGATCGAGGGAGATTATCAGTGGTCTGGAGTGGCCTAGCCAGTCTCCAGATCTCAACCCCATAGAAAATCTCTGGAGGGAGTTGAAAGTCCGTGTTGCCCAGCATCAGCCCCAAAACATCACTGCTCTAGAGGAGATCTGCATGGAGGAATGGGCCAAAATACCAGCAACAGTGTGTGAAAACCTTGTGAAGACTTACAGAAAACGTTTGACCTCTGTCATTGCCAACAAAGGCTATATAACAAAGTATTGAGATTAACTTTTGTTATTGACCAAATACTTATTTTCCACCATAATTTGCAAATAAATTCTTTAAAAATCAGACAATGTGATTTTCTGGATTTTTTTTCCTCATTTTGTCTCTCATAGTTGAGGTATACCTATGATGAAAATTACAGGCCTCTCTGATCTTTTTAAGTGGGAGAACTTACACAATTGGTGGCTGACTAAATACTTTTTTGCCCCACTGTATTAGGTATTTTGTTAACAGCCAGTCTGTCAGTCAGCACCTCAACGGTGTGTGTGTGTGTGAGTGAGTGAGTGCATGCGTGTGTGTAATCCTCTTTATTTTTATAAATATAAATTTACATTACAAGTCAAAAGTTTTAGAACGCTCCAATTTTTCCACTTTTACTTTCAGTTCAAGTTGTTCAAGTCCAATAAATGATTTGAACTAATAAAAGGTAAATGGTGAATTGACAGGTTAAAAAAAAGTTAAGGTTAACTGAAAAATAATGTGCATTTCAGAATGATACAAAAAGTCATTTTTTCAGGGAACATTAAATGATTTAAATCTGTCCTGCAGCAATGGAGGTTGATCAAGCCTTGATGAAATCTGGTGCAACTAATTTCTGCAGACGTTCCTTGGCTTACCCCCCCCCCCCCCCCCCCCCCCCCCCCCCCCCCCCCCCCCCCCACCCCCACCCCCACCTCCAAAGCAGGCAGACCCAAAGCTACAACTGAATCACAGGACAAGTTTCTGAGAGTTAACAGCTTGTGTGATAGATGGCTATGGTTCCACAGTGTGTGGCATCAACTGTTAAACATGGAGGAGGAAGTGTGATGGTCTGGAGCTGTTTCACTCCAAATACATTTTGGTCTATAAATTGATTCCATGATTATTTTTTTAACTCTAATTGCTTATTTGTATCATACTTTTATCTCAGAGTGCAATGACACATTAAACTGGAAAATTGGAGTGTTTTCAAACTTTATTCATTGAGATTATAACGACGATTGTGACCTTGGGTTTAAAGGGATTTCCATAGCAAAGAAATAATATACATTTACATTTTTTAGATTGGATTTTGTATTTCTTTTATACCTTTACTTGCTTTTCAAAGCTTGACACCAACTTGGCTAAAGTGCTTTAGGGTATGTTTAGATTATAGCTAGTGTGTACTTATTTTTCTGCATTGCATCACACAAGGCCACCTCTCCACCTCTGCAGGCTATTGTTAGCCATTAGCACAAGGTCTGAACTCTGCACCATATGCTTGAGTGAATCTACTCATCTACTTGAGAGAGTGTAAATTTAGCTGTCTACATACAGACACTCTTTTTTTTTAGCTTTTATTATTTAGTAAACATCATTTGATTCACTTAATATGTGTTACACAGTACACTGCCTTACTTAAACAATGTCTTAAAGGAACAGAAACATAAGCTGTAACAGGCTTTAACTGAACCAGGTTGGCTCATTTTATGAAAAGAATAATCAGTATTCTGCCTGCAGCTATTTTCTTATCTTAAAAGCTTAGCACATCCTTGCTTTAGAACAAGAATGGATTTTCTCCTCTTAAAACATTCCTTCTTCATTGCATTAATTTAACTAAAAGTGACTGCTCAACATTTATTTTATCCAGACGTAGTTTTAGAGTTCCAACCAGGGTCTTATGTTTTTTCACTGCTTTTTACAGCAGCACCAGCAACTCCACCATTAACTAATTTTCATGTAAGATCTTTGTTATAGGATATTGAACCCAAAGGCATAAACATTGTATTGGTAAAAGTATGGCGATGCCCAAGCAAATCACTGAATTCAGGTGTTCCACTCACTTCCACGGATTTATAAAATCAAGCACCTTAACATGCAGACTGCTTTTATAAACATTTGTGAAAGACTTCAAGTTCGACAAGATTTCACCTGTGCAATAAGTTCATTTGTGAAATTTCCTAAATATTTTCACATTCAGCTATTAATCATATTCTAACCAAGTGGAAGCAGTTGGGAAGAACAGCAACTCGGTCACAAAGTAAAAGAGGTCAAAAACTCCAAGTGGTAGAAGTAAGGGCTGAAGTTCAAAACTCAATAATGTCCTGCAGAGACACTAGCTACAGACTACTTAACTGTATGTGGCCTTCAGGATCTCTCAAGAAAAGTGAGTGGAGAGCTTTACAGAAAGAGTTTCATGGCAGAGTGGCTGTAACCAAGTCTCAGGTCTCCAGGTATAATGCAAATCATTTACTGCTGTGGTGTAAAACATGCCTCCTCTGGACTATAGAACAGGATAGACGTGTTCTCCAGAGTGATGAATCCCCCGTCTCTTTCTGGACAAGTCTGGGTTTGGTGGTTGCCTGACTACTCTGACTGACTACATACAAACAATTCCAGACCATTATCCTCCCTCCACCAAACTTTGGCACAGGCAGTAGCTCAGGAGCTAGAACAGGTTGTCTGTTAACTGGAGGGTCACCAGTTCGAATCCCTACTCTGCCCAGGAGAGATTGCTTTGCCATTGTGTCCTTGGGCAAGACACTTCACCCACCCTGTTTGTTTGGTGGTGGTCAGAGGGTCCGGTGGCAGCTGTGCCTGGCAGCCTCACCTCTGTCAGTGTATTCCATTACAGCTGTGGGTACAATATGTGTGTAGTTTATCACCACCAAACATGTAAATGGGTGAATGACAAACTGTAGCGTGAACACTTTGTGTCTTTTGACTTAAAAAGTGCTCTACAAGTACAAGCATTTACCATTTACTTATACAGTTTGGTGGAGGGAGGTTATGATAAGGGTTTGTTTTTTAAGGGTTTGGCTTGGTTAGTTTCAGTGAAAGGAACCATAATGCTTCAGCATACCAAGACATACTTAGAAGGTTCTTCTGTTTCATATTAACTGCACACCAGCATAAGAAAAATCCAGAAACACACAGTTAAACCAGTTTAGAGGAACTTGACTGTCCTGTACAGAGTCCTAACCCCAACCTGTCAGAACTGAATTACAGCACATACTGAAGGCCAGGAAATCTGATTTATGTTGATCAAATGTTACTTTCAAAGACATAACCAGTAGTGCACAACACTCCTCTTCTAGAAACAACACCAACATTTTTATGGGAAAACCAAACACATCTATCGTCTGAAGTATCACACTGGCCATGAAAATCTCAGAGGAGTTTATAGCCTCCTTTAATGAAGTAAAACACTAACCCAACCTACAAGGCAATCAATGATCCCAGTAGCAAAAACATTAAAAATACAACAACTTTTTGTCTATTATAAATCAATTTTTATCCCATATGTATTCATTATATCAACATACTTTCTTTTCTCTGGCAGCCATCTGTCTTTTCCTCTTCACTTGGCTTCTAGCAATGCTTGCAAACTTCCTTGCCACAGTCCTTGGACGGCTGATTGGGATTGAACGCCTCTCGGCTCCCTCCACAGGTGGGACAATCTCTATAGCTGTGATGCACTCATCTCCGGCCTGCTTCGTTACAATCTTAATCTTGGACCACCTCGACGTGGAGTTGCTCTTGGGCATAGCAGCGTTGGTTGTTGTAGTCATAACAACTGGACTCGGGTTTGTCTCAGGCTGTAATAGAAAAAAATACAACTATTGTTAGCTACCTTTATAAGGGACTTTGGGCTATAAAATATTTCTGAGCATGAAAATAATTTTGGATGATCCAGTGTTTTCTTGTGTAAAAAAACAATCAATGTTAATTTCCCATTAATGTAAATTACACAATGTTCTTACAGAAAATCTACTAAAACAAGTTTATGTCTTTCTGGTGGATGGGTGGATTGCAAGCTAATGATGAGTCCAAACAGGGCCAAGACCAAAGTGGATTGCTAATATGTTTAAATAACCTAAGTTTCATTTTTAATTGTGGTTCATGCTATTTTATAAGCCTTTACATTCCTGTCACTTTTGCATTACACTATTATTTAGTTAGAACTACTTAGGAATACCTCTGACAGGAAATGCAAAAAGGTTGCTTCAGAAGTACTAGCTAGCTAATTAATGCTTGCTAATTTCTGCAGCAAACTCTCACAACTTTTAAACAACTGTTTAACGTAAAACTGATGCAAAAGTGAACGTTTACTTTTAAAAGTGTTGACCTGAACCCCTATGAGTTTATTTTACATTTAAGCAGTCTTAATGTGGTAGAGTTCCACTTTGGTCTTGCTCAAACTGGCTCTAACAGGCTTTTCAGTCTTGTCTGATTTCAGCTTTTTTTTTTTCAAACAGAAGTTGCTCAAACAAACATTCAAAGCCTTTTCATATACCCCATTTTAAAAGATATGAACAATTGGGTTTAAAGACATCATTATTCATCCAATAGCAAACACAATGTGTTAATTACAGAAAGTTACACTGATAACATCTCTCGAAAAAAAAAAAATCCTTTAAGAAATGAAGCGGATTAGGGAACCAATATCCAGAAAGCAAAATATCATTAAGTTTTTAAAAAAAGGTAAAAGTCTCCTGACATTTAAAAATTTATTTTAAACAGTTTTTCTTTGAGTGAAACCTCACAGTGTTACACAATGTTAGCAAAGTCCACCACATTTTATACAAATGAAAGAAAGGAGACAACAAACTCCTGACTAAAGCTACAGGGTAATAGGCTGAAAGGAATGTTGCGTAACTTCTATCAAGCATAGGTTGGAGGTGAAACTTGGTACTCTCCAAAAGCAAAACTGCTACAATCTCCAATTTGCTGAAGCCAGTGGGATGACTGATGTTTTTTTGGATAAACAAGACCACCAGTCCACTGTTCTATGACCTGAGCAAAAGCCACCTTGCTTCTCTGGAATCTAAGGTTCAACAATCAATTAGAGGGTTGTTTCAAACTCCCTAGAGGGGCCTCAAACTCCATCCCTTGGGGGGCGCTAATTTGCAGGTTTTAGATGTTCCTCGCTTCAACACATCTGGTTTGGATGAGCAGGTCTATGTAGGACTTGTTGGCATAATGTGGAAGTAATTAAATAATTTCAATCTGATGTGTAAGATCTAAAAGACATGAAACAGAAAAGATAGCCGCCCTTGAAGACTGGAGTTTGAGACTCCTGCCCTAAAGTAAACTTTCACAGGGAGAAGTGAGATCCTTCTAGTTGGAGAACTCCCTCAAGGTCCCTTTTTAAAATTTGGGACCATCACCCCAGTCTGATATTCCACAGGCATGTCCTGGTTCTCCATGTAACAAGGAGGAGGCATGTCATACATGACAGCCCCACAACGTCTAGAGCCTTCAGGGTGACTCTCATCCATCCCAGCAGCTTTTTAATTTACATATTTTCTCACACTTTTTCAACTTCAGTTAGTCACAAATGGTACAAACTTAAACTGGTTATCTTTTTCATGCCTGGCCAATGGAATATGTGTATAAATCTGTTTTTTATTGCACCATGTTTGTTTTTCTCGAATCAATTTCCCCTCTTTTAACTTCATTAGGTCACTTTCTGCACATTCATCATTGTCTTTATCTCTCTTGTTCTTATTCAGCAGTTTCTTCAGGTCAGTTGGGACCCGGGACTACAAACAAAAATAAAACCATTAACAGTTTAGGCAGGAATGGTGTTCTCAATGCAGAAGTTGATGTATTGATAAACCTATTCATGACACTAAACTATTTCTCATGTACTCAGAGCAGATTTTATGGAGGATCCTTAAGAGGAGGTGGAGATGTGAAGTGCTTAATTGTGGTCTGATTTTTCTGTCAGAGAAGGGGAGAAGAGTTTTTGCCCAACTTTGGATTTTGAAAAGTTTAAAGCATAACTGCGAGAAAGAGAGCAAGTTATGATGCAATAAGATCTTAATTAGATATGATTACTGTGAAAGAACAAAGCTGAAACATAGCAAGCATTTCAGATGGTAAAAACATCAAAGAGTTTAAGAGTTTCAAGATAAAGAAATGGAGTAAAATTACTCAGAACCAGGACTGATCAACAAATATCAGAAACATTTGGAGGAAATTACAACTGATTACCTTTAAACACTAGAAGAAAGGACTTACATAACGATGCTATGAACAGATAAGTAATCTTAGATAAAAATTGTCTTATCGGTACAATTTGGTTTTCCTTTTTTCGGTTTCATAACTTCATAAAAAATTAGGCAATTTTATTCAAATTATCCTCTGGTAAATTACAATTTCATCACTGGCAAACCACAAACCTCAGAACCAGCGTCAGGCAGATAAACAAAATCCTATTTAAATATACTGGGAATGTGTCCCCCGGCTGAATTGCCAGCTAAATATCTGGGATTAGTTTGAGTACCTCATGATCTGAGGGGCTATGAAGCCTTGACCCCCTGTAGAGTCTCCCATGGAAAACTGGCCACAGGTGAGGGGTCAGACTGACAGCAGTTCAAACATCTTAATGAGACTCAACAGACAGAAATTCTGGGGCACCAAAAACATAAGCCAAGTCTACATGGACCCACCACCTGCAATGAGGAAAATGAAGGTTGTGTGCTGAGAGAACCAGGTGGTAGGCAAAGGCAGGTGCCAAGGCATGTGGATCCCTGGCAGCATAAACTGGTTCTTTGAATGTGGAACGTCACCTCGCTGTCAGGAAAGAAGCCCGAACTGGTGGTGAGGTTAAAAGGTTCTAACTAGTTCTAACTGGGTTCACCTCTGCTCACAGCATAGGTTCTGGAACCCAACACCTGGAGAGGGGCTGGACCCTCCTACTCTGGAGTGGTTCAGGGGGTGAGGCACTGTACAGGTGTGGGAGATACTCACAAGCCCCCAGCTGAGCACCTCAGGGTTGGAGTGGATGGTGTAACAGCTGTGTCTTGTCATAACTTTTGTTATGAACTGGTGCTTTATAAATAAAAAATAATTGAATTGAATATTTTAAGTATTTTGATTGAATTCCTAAAACAGGTAAAAGGTGATAAAACAAAGTTGTATATACATGATATTGTTTTGTGTTATGCCCTTTTTAAACACGTACACTGCAGTGAAACAGATGTTCCACAGAGGTGGTAAGTCAGAGCACAATTTTCCTCTTGGTCTCCAGCAGGGATTCCCAACACAATCCTCTCAAGATGTTTGGCAAGATTAGCAAGTGAGACAAATGTGACTGACACGTTGCCTCCCACTCATTACTCTGGGTCCCATCAGACACGTATTATTGATGTCAAAACTACAACAACAGCTATCAGGTAGCCTCACTGGCCATTTTTGACATGTTGTAAAGAATACAGAATGATTCTTCCTCTGCATACTATCAGCATCGTGTCATGACTCCTGGGCTTTGTAGACAATCCATCCCTCCCACCACTCCTCCCTCATGATTCCAGCTGTGAAAGCTCATCTCCAGCAGAAAATATTTAAAAAGCTTCTGTCAACAGCAGCTTGGGGGCACAAATATACGCCAAGCCAAACCGTCGGCATATCCCCAGTCAACATCTCTAGTGTACATGTGAGAAAACAGTGTCCAATGTGTGAATTATGGTTTTAGAGCATGAAGAAAAATCAGCTTATTTTCGCACTCAGAGTACTGAGAGTTGAAAACATCAAGACGAAGTCTATCAAAACACAGCAAAAGTTAAGGCAATAGGCTATGAGGTTAGAGTCCCTGTTTTAACAGTTGTCTTTCACAGTTACAAGCATGTCAAAACACCTCAAGTGGGTGTTAAGAATAAACTCAGGAGAGACGGCTGTTAAGGTTGGTGTGAACTGTAGTATAAACATCTCACAACAAATGGAAATAAGGAACAATGTGTGTTTTCAGTGAGGCTAATACACACAGAGCTCAGTACATGTCATTAATACTTGTAAATAGAAATGTAGCAGCATCTATCTAGAATCCAAAAATGTTTCCATGAAAACGAGCAACTACACTTCTTTTTTTTCTGATTTAAAAAAAACATTTCACCTTTCATTGAAAAGGCTTCTTCTTCTCTAATTATAGGTTTTGAGTTCTAGACTTATGAAGGTTCTCATAACCAAAGTATGAATAAGGTTGTTAAAGTCATGGTGGTCACTGACATCTTCGTCCCTCATGAGAGTTTTGTAGGTTGAATTATTGTGAAAAAAAAAAAAAATTGATACACTTGATGTATCAGCATCGGAATTAAACTGGACTCCAAACAGTCCGCCTCCTTATATTGTTTCCTTCTCTTTGATTTCTTGCTTGTATGTTCTCTCAATGTAAGTCGCTTTGGATAAAAGCGTCTGCTAAATGACAGTAGTAGTAGTAGTAGTAAAATCTGAGGGTCCCATTTAGTTTGAAGTGCATGAGGGATGTTGTGTTCGCTCCTCTCTGTTCCCGACTGTGGAGTGTTTTCCAAATTTCTTGGCTATGTGCTGAAGTATCCTTGGGCAAGATATTGAACTCTGAAACTCCCCCTGGTTGCTGTACACAATGTCTGCCCTCTGCCCTCTACATGAGTTAAATACAGAAAACTAATTTCCCAAGAGGGATCAATAAAGTATAAATTAATTATTATTCTTTTCTGTCTTAGTGGGGACGTGTTCAGAGAGATGCTGTACAGTTCTGATGACAGTTTGTATTACAGCAGGGGGTGAGAGTCAAAAAGGAGATTTGGGTCTGTGTAGAAAGGTCTAGAGTGAAGTTGATGTCATTGTCAAGTGAGTTCATGTTTTTAGTGGAAGAACCTGCATCTTGGATTTGAACGTTGACACATGTACCATTCACATAAACCAGTAGCTCGATGTCATTCCCTTGAGGGAGTTCAGAATTCCCCCACAAGAGGTGATACTTGGATCCTGTAGCACAGCTGTACTTCTGCCAGTAATAACTGTCATTATATATAAAATATGTGGTTGAGAGACAAAAGTCCAGCTGGTTTACAAAGATAAACACCTCTCTGATGATGGGTCAGAGAGGTGTTCCTTCTTTGTATATTCTGGGAAGTCTATATACTGTATGTATGGTGTGGCCTGATATGATCTTCTTTTTGTAGGTTCCCTTTTGAGAGCTTCATTTGTTACGAAGCAGTGTTGTTATTATCTTGTGGTAATCCGTTGGGTTTAGAAGTACAGTGTGTTTCCCCTCACCTGCTGGCACAATGGTGATGTTTTGGTCCTTGCTGAGAGATGTTATTGCTTTCCTCTCCTGGAGTGTGAGGATGGAAGGAGGAGGTTTAAAGCTGGAGAGCATAGCTGTGACTTCATTCTGAGCCCTTCTACCTCTGTTTCTACCATTTTGTCTTCCTAATACCTGACTCTGTGGCAGGGATGAGCTCCACTAAGGGTCCGTGTTTTGATGAGATAGCAAAATTAAGTTCTTTTAATAAAACACCTTTATCTGGCTGTGTGAGTTGCATATCCAAAGTTCTCCTGATTTAGTCTGAAATCTGGTGCTTCAGAAGAAAATATGTTTCTCTGATGTAGTGTATCAAATTTGGGGTGTTGTTTGTTCTTCTCATGTTGTGAAACCATGTAGTGAAACTTGTAATGCATTTTGTAAGCTGGACTCGAATGCACAGATTTCAAATTGAAAGATTTTAATCAGAACAAAAGTGAGTCGAGCAGGTCAGGAGGCAGCAACGGGAGGCAGGTACATATTAGAAGATAAAGTGGTGATAGTGTCCGTTACCATCTTTCTGGAGAAGTGGAGGATCCTGGGAAAAGTTGTATTCGTGATACCATCAGCGGAGGGTCGCAGGCAGGTGATAGGCTTGTTTACAGGTATTAATGACAAGGACTCAACCCTCTAAATTGAACCCTCTGAACACGTTTGTGTTTTCCTTTGTCACTCGACACCCAGTCTGGTAATTTAGTTCATTCTCTACACCTGTTTTGTTCTCTATAACCCCACCCCTGTGTCACCTGTGTACTCTTGTTTGTTGGTTTGCTGTAGCTTTTGACCTTGCACTGTTCCTGGACTCTGCCTCTTTCGTCTCCCTGTTGGATTATTTGCCTGTCTATTTGGGTTACCCGTTTTTGGACCCTGCCTGGAGTCTTTGACTCTGTGTGATTGTTTATTCGCTCATCAGTCCGTAAGTCAGCATTAATTTTGACATTAGTACTACCTGCAACTACCAGTTCTGTTTTGTCTGTGCTAACCAGCTCAGACAGTACAACGCCTGGTCTCCATCCATTTGTTGAGTATCTAGTTCACAAACCAAACGTTACAAGGATGAGAGGTTAGTGGGAAAAGCTCTAGGAGCATAACCAATGAGATGTTAGCGATGACATTGTTCTGCTGTGACAGAAGCACAGAAGTGTCAGTCGGGGGTTCTTGAGTCATTCCCATTTAATCCAACAAATCCAAGCATGGAATCCAAAATCCAATATCCAAAACAGTAATGCAGGTGCGGGCCAGTACCTCTTTTAGCGAGTATCCTTAACAAAAACCTGTGATGAACAAATCATTTAAGATAAAATTCATTGAGGGCAATCTGAAGGCGGAGTTGAGGGACAGAAGCAAAGTCAGTACAGACTATCAGTAATCAGAATGATGAATTATGACTGAGAGCTGGACTGAGGCAACCAAAGACCAACAGCAATCTGGTGTAGGAGACATGGTGCTAGTGAGTCAGACCAGGTGAGCATCATGAGTTCATGACTACAGGGGAAAGGATGGCAAAAGCAGAAGCTGATCCAAGACAATGCTGAAGGGAATTTTTCTTATCCTCTCAGATAGTAGCTTATTTAGTGTCTTTAGGATGATCTGTTTGGCTCTATAGCTATTGACAGTAGATCCAAGTCTTAAAATGTTGAAGACAAGTCCCTATTGTCTGTATCTGAGGTGGTTCCTGTAGTCCACTAGCTTCCTTGACATCTCCTCAAGCTCCCACTCTAAACTCCTGCACAATTCTGACAGTTTCCTTACAAAGTGCAAGAAAATAGGTTTGTGTATATTCTCACATTCTACTCCAACTTATCTTTTATACAGTGGGGCAAAAAAGTATTTAGTCAGCCACCAATTGTGTAAGTTCTCCCACTTAAAAAGATCAGAGAGGCCTGTAATTTTCATCATAGGTATACCTCAACTATGAGAGACAAAATGAGGAAAAAAAATCCAGAAAATCACATTGCCTGATTTTTAAAGAATTTATTTGCAAATTATGGTGGAAAATAAGTATTTGGTCAATAACAAAAGTTAATCTCAATACTTTGTTATATAGCCTTTGTTGGCAATGACAGAGGTCAAACGTTTTCTGTAAGTCTTCACAAGGTTTTCACACACTGTTGCTGGTATTTTGGCCCATTCCTCCATGCAGATCTCCTCTAGAGCAGTGATGTTTTGGGGCTGACGCTGGGCAACACGGACTTTCAACTCCCTCCAGAGATTTTCTATGGGGTTGAGATCTGGAGACTGGCTAGGCCACTCCAGGACCTTGAAATGCTTCTTACGAAGCCACTCCTTCGTTGCCCGGGCGGTGTGTTTGGGATCATTGTCATGCTGAAAGACCCAGCCACGTCTCATTTTCAATGCCCTTGCTGATGGAAGGAGGTTTTCACTCAAAATCTTACGATACATGGCCCCATTCATTCTTTCCTTTACACAGATCAGTCGTCCTGGTCCCCTTGCAGAAAAACAGCCCCAAAGCATGATGTTTCCACCTCCATGCTTTACAGTAGGTATGGTGTTCTTTGGATCCAACTCAGCATTCTTTCCCCTCCAAACACGACAAGTTGAGTTTCTACCAAAAAGTTCTATTTTGGTTTCATCTGACCATATGATGTTCTCCCAATCCTCTTCTGGATCATCCAAATGCTCTCTAGCAAACCGCAGACGGGCCTGGACGTGTCCTGGCTTCAGCAGGGGGACACGTCTGGCACTGCAGGATTTGAGTCCCTGGCGGCGTAGTGTGTTACTGATGGTAGCCTTTGTTACTTTGGTCCCAGCTCTCTGCAGGTCATTCACTAGGTCCCTCCGTGTGGTTCTGGGATTTTTGCTCACCGTTCTTGTGATCATTTTGACCCCACGGGGTGAGATCTTGCGTGGAGCCCCAGATCGAGGGAGATTATCAGTGGTCTTGTATGTCTTCCATTTTCTAATAATTGCTCCCACAGTTGATTTCTTCACACCAAGCTGCTTACCTATTGCAGATTCAGTCTTCCCAGCCTGGTGAAGGTCTACAATTTTGTTTCTGGTGTCCTTTGACAGCTCTTTGGTCTTGGCCATAGTGGAGTTTGGAGCGTGACTGTTTGAGGTTGTGGACAGGTGTCTTTTATACTGATAACGAGTTCACACAGGTGCCATTAATACAGGTAACGAGTGGAGGACCGAGGAGCCTCTTAAAGAAGTTACAGGTCTGTGAAAGCCAGAAATCTTACTTGTTTGTAGGTGACCAAATACTTATTTTCCACCATAATTTGCAAATAAATTCTTTAAAAATCAGACAATGTGATTTTCTGGATTTTTTTTCCTCATTTTGTCTCTCATAGTTGAGGTATACCTATGATGAAAATTACAGGCCTCTCTGATCTTTTTAAGTGGGAGAACTTACACAATTGGTGGCTGACTAAATACTTTTTTGCCCCACTGTATATAGGAGAGATTAAACCAAAATGTAGCTCAGGGCATATGGGACATCAAATAGCTTATTGGCTGCGAAATAACACAAATGCAGTAAGAAAGTACCTCCAACCTACAGCTAAACAAGCGGTGGCACATTCATGTTGTGTGGCTGCATAACTACAACATTTTTGGACTAAAGCGTTCAGCTAGGCAAAGAAAAATTCAGACTCTAGTATATATTTTATCCAGCAACCAGAAAACCTAAAACAAACACCTAAAGCTAATTTTTGACCAGGCTTTGACTATCGAAGGAACAAAATTGTGAGACACTGTGAATGTATTTGGATTTTTTTTATGGAAATACAAAAGGTAGTTTCTAAAAAAAGATTATTTTATCAAGTGGCAATGAGTTTTTTACATCGCTGCTGAGGAATTTTGACCCACTCTTCATAAATGTAATTCAGCTACATTGGAAGGTTTTAGAGCATGAACAGCTTGTGTACATCTGGATTGGATTTAAGTCCATATTTTGACTAGACCACTTGAGATTATTAATTAAATTTTTTGCTTGTTTGTATTTGTGAGGGATTTAAGGATTCCTCATGGAAACTATTGTTGCACATTAACCTTTTTAATAGTTAAATCCTGAACATTGAGCCTAACTGAGGCAATGTGAGGCCTGTAGAACTTGTGATCTGATTTTGTGTGCGTCTGACCTCCTGGATGAGTCATCAATGAGCTTCTGGAGTAATTTTGGCCACTCACTCTTGGGAAGATCCACCACTGTTTAATTTTTTTCTCCATTGCTCTAGCTGTTATTTGCTGAAAGCTCAAAGCCCTAGAAATAAATTTGTACCCTTTCCAGACTGACAGATGTCAGTGACTCACCTGTACTTCAACAGGAGGCAATTAATTTTACAGATAGGGCCAGGTTGGTTTGAATAGCTTTTTACTCTAAATAAATTACACCATAAATTAAAAATCACATTTGATATGAAGTCAGATTATCTTTGCCTGATATTAAAAATTGGTTGATCAGATTTCTGTGTGCTAAAAACTAGACAATGATTCATTAAGGGAAGGTCCTGTGTATCTCAATAAGACAATGCTAAACCACATACAGCATCCATCACAACAGCTTGACTTCACAGGAGAAGGATGTCACATGCTAAACTCTGGTGTGTGTATTTATATACATATACAGTATGTATATGTATGTGTGTATTTTTTTGCCTTCCTGCAGCCCAGACCTTCAAAATGAACTAATAAATTCTACAAAATTGTAAAATATCTCAGTTTTAGAATCTGATATGTTGTTTATGTTCTACTGGACATTAATTATAGGTATGATTTGCATCTGCAAACTGGACAGCAACTCTTTACCTAACATGATATAAATCACACACACACACACACACACACACACACACACACACACACACACACACACACACACACACACACAACAAACACACACACACACACACACACACACACACACACACACACACCCACACACACACACACACACACACACACACCCACACACACACACACACACACACAGTGAGCTATCAATAAACAACAGTCTAGATTTACATATAACTCTAAGTTGCATAAATTCAGTTGTGTTGCTGTCTACCCTCGACTGTACAACCTGTTTTTATCTAGTTTCAGGGTTTTTTTTTATTTTTGGTGGTGTTTTGAAAATCATTCTGCAAACATTTTGAGTCACAGTGTTTCATGATCCCACTAAAGAGAATTTTGACAACAAAGAAACTTCAAAAGTCACATCAGTTTCTTTTTCTTTAAAACATTTAGGAGTATTAATGACAGCAACTCCCACCATCTCTCCTCACAGCCAAACTCAGATTTTAAAAGTCAGCTACAATGTCTAGTTTTTTATTTATAATGGCGCATGAAGATTTAAAAAAAAACCAAATAGCAATTATCCAGGCATGAAAATCTGAATAAATTGACATTTCCCTTCACTCTGTCATACAGCTTGTTATTGTTTTGACACTTGTAAGGGTGAATGGACAAATCCAGCTACATTCCTTTTCACCCATAAACTCAACCAATTAGTTTATTCTTTACTCAAAATGTTTTTAATCATTAAATATACAGTAATGGTTTTATGTATCTGTACTTTAACGGGTTAGTTTCTAAACCTTTAGTCTTTTTTTTAGCATTTCTGTTATAAATTTGTTGTTGTGTATCAGGGCTGCACGGTGGTGCATTTTGTATCACTGTTGCCTTGCAGTGAGTAAGTCCTGGATTCAAATCCAGGCTTGTCCTTTCTGCATGGAGTTTGCATATTGTCCTTGTGCATGAGTGGGTTTTCTCTGGGGAGTCCAGCTTGAGGTTAATTGGTAGCTATATTGTTTCTCGGTGTGTGTGAATGGTCGTCTGTCTATGTGGTCTTATGATGGACTGGCGACCTGTCCAGGTGTGACCCTGAACAGGAACAGGTGGTTTTAGATAATGACTGACTAAATGTTTGGTATCATTGTTCTGTTGCATGACTCAGTAAACCCAGGTGTCCACTGTAAGACAGATGGTCTCATAATTGATTCTAGGGCACTTTACAGAGGAGTTTATGGTCGACTCAGTGACCACAATCAGCCCAAATCATCAATCATCAGATATGGTCCATCTGAAGTAGTTTGTTCTAAGATTGTTAGGATACTGTGAGGGTCTTGGGTTTTAGTTTTTCCCTCTTTCTCAGATCAGTCTGGCTTTTTCTCAACAGTCCCACCAAAGAGTGGAGAGAGCTGCAGCAGCAGGTAATGGGTCCCACCTGAGAGTAACATACTCATCCCTCCTCCTCTTCAGAAGAATATGTCCAGTCAGCGTTTACCTTCTTCAGCATCACACCATTTGGTCATCTTTGTTTTCTTGCGTGCAACCCGTCAGTGTGTAACGTTGTTCCGCTGAGTCTTCGCTGTCGTCTTCTTTGATAACAAGAGGCCACACCCCTTTGAAGTGGTCAACACTTACCTGCCTGTGTTTAATCTTCTGTACACTTCGACAGCTACACTCTTACTCACTCTCAACTTGTCGACTCCATCATCATCATCATCTTCCTCAGGACTCACCTGCTTGTTCTCAAGGTTGGCTGCTTGGTCCCCTGGAATTCCTCCCTCCTTCTGGACATTCTGCCAATATAAGAACTCATAAAACTTAATTATTATTCAACCTCCAGCCTTCCTTCCTACAAGAACTGTGTATTGATTTATCTCTCCTCCAGTGTTAGATAATTCCTGGTACAATCTCTTGTGTCCCTTGCTCCAGTTTGTTCATATAAACTTTATTTTTCTACTTTTTACAACCTTGGGTTAAACTTTTCTTTCGTCCATATTACCTAACCAACATAAAAGATTCATTCAAATGTAACATTGCAAACCAAGGTCATGCTGCCATATTCTTGTTTTAATTGTAGTCATAAACTTTAACTTTTTACCTGCTAACTGAGGCTCAGAGAATCTCTGCTGTATACAAATTCTTGGGTTTTATCACGATTCTCTGAGCATCGCACGGTCTGATTTTGGGCTTGACTTGCAGGGACGTTCACCCCCTGTAAGTATCCTAAATATTTTTCACTTGTGAACAATTCTTCTGTAGATTGATGGAAACCAAATTGTTTGAAAATGACCTTTAAACCCTCCCCTTACTGATAGACTAGTTTTATCACTAAGCTTATCACTGATGCCTTTTCTCCTCGGTATTAACACACACTTCTGGTTCCAGGCCAACAAACTTCACAGACTTCTGCTTTTACAGAGATGCTCACACCTGCTGATGATCAGTTCATCAAGTGCATTTGAATCACAAAACCTGGCGACTACTTTTCTTCTTGAATCCTTTGAAAGCAGCAAGAACGGAGATAGTTTTTCCCAAACACAACTTATTGTTGATTAATAAATGATGACATGGTGGAATCTGTGTTTTTGAGGTTAGACTTAAAACCTTGTAAAGACAACGTCATTTAAATATTTTTTTACCTGTTAATTGTAAAGATGTTTAAAGCATCATACATCCCAATATAAACACGAAATCTATTTGAAAAAGAATTGATTGAATTCAGGTGATTATTATGCAGTACAGTCACATTTTGCCACCCCAGTAATCTTTTTTGTTTGCTTCTATGTCAATGTAACATCTATGTGTTGATACTGAAGGCCAACCTGACTAAAAGATGCCAAAAATCTTGACACAGACCTCAGCTGTCACCTCGTTGTTGGCCTTTGGTTCTGTTGAAGGAATAAATGCTGTGGACGAGTCATTGGAGCTCTCCTTTTCCTCCTGGAAAGATTAGATTAATACAATTAGACTCATAAAAAAACCCAAAACAAATCCCACTCAGTTGCATAATGAACACAATCTTAAAAACCAGACACTCTGCTTTAATTTGAGGGTACTCACATCCGAACAGAAGAGGGGTTTAAAAATTCAGCTCTGAGGCAATTTGTGAAAAGGCTCAAAAGAACTCCAACGAGCCAAATTTTCAAATCTGTTTAATCTAAAGTAAAGGTTGTTTTTGGAAATATTTAAAAATCAATAAGGAAGGTGAGAAGTCTGATGGATTTTGCACTTGAAAGCTGCTGCGGTGAGTTAGCGGTATGAAGTCAAGAGAAGAAGGTTCGTCCTCAGGCTTTAAAGAAAATCGAAGTGAATCCATGAAAGAGAGTAAACATCGGGAGTGGCTAAATCAGAAACTTTCTTCTGATTTCTGGGGTAAAAAGAGAATAAGCTGATGAGCAACATGAAAAGGACAGAATGTTGAAGGCGGATTATTTTTAGATTGTTTTTTGTTCCTGAACATTCAGCCAAGTAAATTAAAAACAAAGTGGCTGTTGGTGCAGAAGCAGCCGCACCTTTTTAAAAAATTCTGACAGTCCAGAGCTGACTGCGGTACTGGTTGCACATCACATTTGAAAATGGCGATGGATTGATTACTAGCAGGGAGCAAAGTTTGAGAGTTTTGATAATATACAGCAGGCTGTCTAAGAATATCAGCGTAGAAAGTTTGTCCAGCTTTTACAAAAGAGACTCTAGAACCATCTGTACGTATGTAAAACATGTTCCTGAGAGAAACATCCAACCAGCCTTACAGTCTGCTGAGGGTTGATATCTGCTGCATCCAAACAACAGCATTGAAACACTATTTAAATCAGATTAAAAGTTTCAAAATACCCAAATATATGGAACAGATTTCAAGTCTAATAATTTTTACATCTTTCATTTAAATGTACAAAAATCAGTTAGTGCAGAATTACTGTCTGATGTGTCAATAGCACAAGACAAAGAGGCTAATTCCAGGCTAATAATTTGCTCCTTGTTGGTCCGGTAGTCTGTCGTGTCGATAGCAGTGAGCTGCTGGTCCAGTAATATCTGATAAAATGTCCCAGGAATGGACATTAAATTGTTCATCCTTCATTCTTGTTTGAACAACATCTGCTAAACATTTTCATTCATATTTTAGAAATTAATCAGGGGCTGTTCAGCAACAGCAGATCTTAACTTTTGGCATCGGTCCAATTAGAGATTGGCCAAAGCTGCTAATCAACCTTAGCAAACACAAAAATACCTAAACCTCTGTCAATTTATCACTTATTGAGCTGAGAGTCATTGACTTGAGATTTCACATAGTAGTATTTCTATTATGAGTGAGACGCTGTCGTTTCTCAGCATAAGATGATCTTAGTTTAGCCCTCTGGTATGAAACATGCTGAGTGATGTGCGTTCCTTCTAGGAATGCTAGATTTATTTAAGTAAATGCAGTGTTGGAGAGACTTTAGAACATTTTTAAGCCACATTGTAGGAATAGTTGCATTTTGGCCTTCTCTAAATAAATGTTTTCCCAAACAAGCATATGTTACATTGTCGTCCTGTTGAATGGACTTACCCAGCTCACCCCCCCCCCCACTCCACACACACAGTTAACAGTCAGTTAGAGAGAACAATAACAAAAAAAACCCAGCTTGACTGAAGGAGTTCCTGTACCTGTGCTCACAATGACGAGGACTTATCGCAGTGAAACAGATGAAGTACGACAAAAAGCTGGTTAAAAGAGCGGATTTAGCTTCAGGTGGACACGTCTTAAGAATCAATATGCTGTAGGAATCAATTCATTCCCATTTTACATGAATGCAGAAATGTTTGCAAGCATCATGTTGTTCATCGCTGATAAAAATGACAAACACACACTCACATATTCAACTCTCTTCTTTTTATTGTGTAGATCTGCTTTCTGTGTAGAAATGAACAACATGAGGTGTTTCATAAACTCTGTGCTGATGCTGGTGGAATGAAACGCGGGCTGCCGACATTCACCTGAAAACTCAATGTTTATCTGAACATTTATGAACTGAGAGGATTAGAAACGTGTACCAAGTAACCATGAGATGTTCTGTGTTGCTCAGGTTGAGGTCTCGGTCTTCACCTGTCTCACCTTCAGTCTTAACTTAAACTGATAGTTCATCACTCTGTCTCCTTCTCTTTTATTTGCATGTTACATGTTTTTCTTTGCCATGAAAAGGAAAAGAATATAATGACTTCTGTTCCACACTACCATGTATAATATGTTATGTTATTTTATCATACTGATCAGTCTAATTACAATGGATTGAATTAGAGTGAAACAAACCCTGTTATTATCATTATTACAACCTTTCTGTTCACTGTTTAATCATCCTTTAAAGAGGGAATTTCACACAAATTTCATGACTTTGTGGTTATTTCTTAAGTATTAACCAGTAATATGAAACATTTTATATCTAAAAAATGTCAGGAAACACTGATTAACAGACCTTTCAATCTGTCTGCATCAAGATTTGTCTGGCTTCATCAGGCTTCAGGCAGCAACTCATTAATATTCATTATTCAAATTTGCTGGACTCTGATTGGCTAACAAACTAGCCTATGAGAGCAAGGTATACTGTTTCCTGCCCCGCTGCGCATGGCAACACCAGACATAGTCTCTTCCTGTTTGCTACGTCTTATGCTACAACTTTTAGCTAGCAGCATGCTAGGTGTGGTTTCAACTGTGGGAGCTGATGAATACTAACGAACAAAGGAGTTGTGATAAACAGATACAGGCCGTTCGGACTCGGGAGAACTCGGGTGTTATCGCCACCTGCATAGTTTGAGCGATAAAAACTGAAAGAGAAGTTGTTGACCTGTTTTCACACCCACTATGAAGGTAAGAACACCTGTGGAGCTAAAATATTCAACAGATAATCAGTTTTTAATGGAAGGGCCTCTTTAAAAATGCCCTGTCACACACATTTCTTGGGTCTGTGGTAATTTCGGCAGTATTAACTTGTAATTTGAAATATTTTCTATGTTCTGCATCTTACAGATGTTTCACCTTTCATCCAAAAACCTTCTTCTGTTCTTATTCAGTTTTGCTTCATGCAAATCACCATATTACATCAGCGATGTGCACCCTACACTCTGCAAAGCTGAACAAACCCACTGCTTTACTGCTCTTGAAATTTAAGAAAAAATCTATATTGCAGATTGGTTAAAAAAAGATTCTCATCAATGACATTAGTTCCTCGCTGCCAACTTTAACTGGGATCTGTCAGAGATGTTGAACTGGAGGTCATTTCCTTCATGTGGGTTTGTAGTCTGTTTGAGCCCCATTGAATACACAGAAATATCTATAGACAGTTTTCACAGAAAATCTTAAAAGATCCTATCTTTAAGTCCAAGTAAATTAAATACATATAAAAATACAAATAAAACCCTTCTCATGCTTGTTATGTACAATGTTACTGAATCAATAACACATGAGTGGATAATGTGGATAATCTGAATCTGGTTTTATTATTCAGTCTTCTGAATTACTTTAAAAACAGATTTTACTTCTTTTTGTAAAGTAATTTTTAATAAAACAGGACTTTATTTACCCAAATCCTTGTTTTGTTACGTTACATTGGGTCAAAACATAAAAACCTTAAAGGGATAGTTCAGATCTTTTGAAGTGGGTTTCTCTGGAAAAGGTTGTGAACAATGAATATCTTGTTGTTTTTGAGCAACTCTGTAAGGAGAGAAGTTAAATCATCAGTCTGGTCCAATCCACAACTAATCTCTGTTTCCCCAAATGGTTGTTCAAAGAGATGTTAGTAACCTTTCAGCCGACTCCCGTCCTCGTCGTGTGAGCACTCAAGGGCCTTCCTTTTATTTATTACATTTATGAAGTGAAAAGGGAACAAAATATCACTGACGAATGTAATTCCCTTTCTGACACAGGGAGATATTGAATGTTGGTTGCAGTGACTGAACAGTTTGCCTGACTGTGATGATGCCATGTAATTAGTCTGGTGTGACAAAAGAGCAGGAAAAAGGAGCATGGGGGGGGGGGGGGGGGGGGGGGGGAGTGCAGTGCAGTGGACAAAAGAGAAACGAGAGACGTGAGAGCACCAATACAGCAGCATGTAGCGATAACTGTCTAAATTCCTGTTTTTGTAGCTATGTGTAAAAATGACTGTTTTCAGGTTTTGTTTTTGTTTTTTTTTAAGCAAAGAGCTTTAGATTAGCTCATTACAATGTGAGTGAATAATTTGAGACCGTCTTGGGAAATTAGTTCTCTGCATTTAATCCATCCTCATCTGTGAGGAGCAGAGGGCCGACGGGCAATTGAAGGGGAATCACCTTCCCCATTAGGCTACGGCCATCAACATTAAAAGCAGTTGAAGCTCAATGGATTTTCAAAATAAATGTTTTAGCTACTATAAAATTTGTTTTACAGAGAGAGCCACAGTTAAAAAACTAAATTCCATAGAAAGGATTGTGAATACCCTCATATTAGACTAGAGGAGCATCGTCTGGTCCTAGTCCTGAGTGATGCTTGTTCTAGTCGTTTCCCTGCTCCCACAGACTTGATTCAGTGGTTGAAGCCTGTTTATTATCCACTGATTTTGAAACGGGTCTCTTGGAGGAGAGAAACATGGAAAACATGCAGGATGACAACTGGACCAGGCAAGAGTTACTCATGTTTGAGTAAAATGACAAAAAATATCAAAGTTGGACCAAAAGTAAAAGCAACCAGCTGGTACCTGAGCAAGCCTGGGACTGGGATGTGCTGTGGGTTCTGCCTGACCCGCTTTGGGTTCTTCCACTTTGCCGTTCTTCACAGACTCCAGCGCAGTAGTAGTTGAGTCCAGACTGAGTATGGGCGTCGAGCGAGGACTCGCTTGAGGGCTGGTCTCATTGTTATTGTTCTGCTTTATTAGGTGACTCTTAATTAGATTGGGAGTCCTAAAGAAAATATACAGTCACAGTTATTATTACATAAATATCTTGAGGTTTAAATGAAGGCAAGTGGACTTTTTCCCTGATTTCTGAAGACATTTTGGGTGTTTCTGTCAGCTAACTCGCCTGTTAGTCTCCTTCTCCTCCCTCCTTAGAGATCTTTTGATCCCATGCTTGTACAAGTGAACTGCTGTGATGTTACGAACATGACAAAAGTTTTTCCTCAGTCTGGTCCCACCTGGTTTACCCTTACTTACCCCCACTTCATTAATGTAATTAATTATTTAATTAGGTACTAAACCAAAAATAATGTGAACATTTCCTAGATGACAGTAAACTCATTACACCAAGGAGCTCGTGTTTTAGCCGGCGTTGGTTTGTTCATCTGTTAGCAACATAACTCGAAAAGTTATGGATGGATTTTCAAGAATTTTTTAGGAAATGTCTAAAATGGGTAAAAGAACAAGCGATTAGATTTTGGGGATCATACAGATCACCGTACGGATTCTGGACTCTTTTAAAGCCTTCTAGTCGGCAAATATGACTAACTTCAGTGCTTGTGGCTGTAACATCACAATAACTGGTCTGGGTCTGGAACTGACATGCTTGTGCTCTCTGGGTGATTTTCTATTTTTTTTTATGGTTTTATATAATATAAATATTATTTCTTTCTACTTTTTGATCGATTTTTTACAGTAGCTGCACAAAATGTCACCTGAAGAAATAAAACCTGTACAAACCTTTCTGATTCTGTCAGATTCTCATATTTTAGATTGGTTGACATTGTGTATTTTGCATTTCATGCACATACACAATTTGCATGCAGCCAAAGTATATTTTTTGGGTGGAAAAACTGCCCTTAAATAATGAGAGTTCAGTTGTTATTTGAGTGTTAGCTGATTTAGAAGTGAAAATGTCTCTGAGGAATAAAAAAATATACATATTTACCACTATTTCACGTCAACAGATTTGTTTGGACGTGTTTCTCTAGAAGACGATTTATGAAAAAAACAACTTTTTATAATGTCAGCTCATAGGAACTGTTAAAGAAGAATATGTAAATTTTTTTCAAGCCATTTTTATACATAATACAAATAGGTTCATCATCAAGTTTTTTTCTTCATTATTATTTTATTTTACATTATTCTATTCTATTCGCTCTTACTTTATTCCTTTCTTCTCAGGTTTGTGTTTGGAGACCCTGCTCCTGGAAGCCAACGAGATGTTGATGTATAGGACTGTCATAATAACAACAGGGAGATAGAACGCTGCTATAGCTGTTCCAAACGTCACCGCAGGATTAGAGAGGAACTAAAGAAAGACACAAAAAATAATGAATGACTCAAAGTCAAGTATCATGATCATCTTCACACAACATTGATACATGAGTAATTTGATTTTAAACAAAGTGGTGGTAAAAGACCCAAATGCAGAAACTCCAGGTTGAACCTTGTATACAATCCTCACAAAAAAGTTTGGGATATTTAGCTTTCAGGTGAAATACATGAAAAATGTAAAATGTGCACAATACAGTGACATTACATCATTGGTGATGGTGAAGTCTTCATCTCCAACATTTTTTTGATACAAAAGCCAATCACAGTGGTGAGTAAACCACAATTTAAAAAAATGTCTCAAAAACCCGTCATGCGCCCTTGAACATCAATGAAAGCTTGAAGCATGAAGACATGTCGACTTATTGTCTGCTGAGACTATGTGTCTCACTCTACTTGAAGGGCAGCTCTCAGGTCATTGAGGTTCTGGGGTACAGAGTACATGAGCTTCTACACAGTGACCCAGCCGATCCCCTCAATCTTCTATTGGATTCAGTTCTGGAGAAAGTCCAGGTTCCTCCATTCGAGGTATGTGACCTTGATGATCTGGAGCACTGCTGTCCATGAAGATGAAATAAAGCGTGTGCTGTTCATGCAGGGCCATAGTGGATTAATTATGTTATTCAGTTAGTTTGAACTCGTCACTGTACCATCACAAAGTCTAGGACAGTTCCATCTTGCATCCTGTAGAGGGTTCTAGCTGTGGACAGGAAGGGTCTCCTGTAGTGGGTTCTAGCTGTGGACAGGAAGGATCTCCTGTAATGGGTTCTAGCTGTGGACAGGAAGGGTCTCCTGTAATGGGTTCTAGCTGTGGACAGGAAGGATCTCCTGTAGAGGGTTCTAGCTGTGGACAGGAAGGGTCTCCTGTAGTGGGTTCTAGCTGTGGACGGGAAGGATCTCCTGTAGAGGGTTCTAGCTGTGGACAGGAAGGATCTCCTGTAGAGGGTTCTAGCTGTGGACAGGAAGGGTCTCCTGTAGTGGGTTCTAGCTGTGGACAGGAAGGATCTCCTGTAATGGGTTCTAGCTGTGGACAGGAAGGATCTCCTGTAATGGGTTCTAGCTGTGGACAGGAAGGATCACCTGTAATGGGTTCTAGCTGTGGACAGGAAGGATCACCTGTAATGGGTTCTAGCTGTGGACAGGAAGGATCACCTGTAGAGGTCTGTGTTGGATCTGAAGAATCTTCTGACTGAGACACTCTGTTGTTGAGTTACTGTGTTGTGAAGATGATGAAGAGGGTTCTCCATCGTGTTCTTCATCCTTCTTTGGACAATCAACTCAAGAGACTCCAGAACAGAACCAGCAATCCTAATCAATCTGTTCAACCTCGTCATGTCACCTGCTCTGATGCTCCGCCCCCAACAGGTGACTGCAGGTGTAATCACTCTCTCAACAACAGACTTATAAAAGATCTTCAACATCTTGCTGCAAACATTGAAGGAGCTTCCTGAGGAAGTCCAGTCGGCTCTGTCTCTTCCTAAAAACAGCATGACAGTTGTGTCTCCAGTTCAGTCTGTTGTCCAGGTGAACACCAGGTATTTATACTCCTCCACCACCTCCACTTTTTCTCCTCGATGGAGAAATCCAGAATCATCTCCTTTGTTTGGCTCACATGCAAGTTAAATTGATTGAGATAAGAACATGTTCAGGTTATTGGCTCTATTCAGACTTCCATCTAACTGATCCTCCTGCTGCTTAATGGAGGATCAGTAATTACATGTCATTCTGAACACTCACCCGAAAGTCAAATATCCCAACCAGCCTCACCTCTGTCAGTATGTGCACCAGGGCAGCTGTGGATAAAATATGTAGTTTATAAACATTAGTTTGTGTCTGCATGACAAAATTGCAGTGTAAAGCGCTTTGCGAGTCAGAGTCTGACTTATAAATGCACCATAAACACCATTTACATGTCATATCAATACCAGAACTCAGGAGCTCACAGACAGGAAGACGCATTGAAATCAATAGAAAAAAAGATAATGTGTTTTGTTTATGTTGGACTAAATATGGGCTGATATATATATATTTGCATTAATATTGTTTCAAACACTGAATGCAGCAGTTCTTTATCATTGCATAAATAAACTCTGACTGGTTGGTGTTGTTGCAGGATATGATGGAATAAACACCTGAATCTGAGATGATGGACAGCATTATTTCACCCGGAATATTTAGTTAACATCATATGTCTCCATATATAACACTGACATTGTTGTATCTGCAACTACCTATTACTTACTCTGGCATGGACTGCAACTGCAACTGACTACACATTTTTAAAGTGTAAGTATTTATGTTTCCAACAATAAAACTCTAAAATATTTCTGCAGCACCTGTTTTTAGAGCCTTAGCATGTGTTCTTTGGCAAAGATCATTACAAATAGAACCTAAAGTAAGTTTCAACCAGGATAATTATTCCTCACGCCAACAGAACTTGATGAATGTGTTTCTCCATCATGTTATAAGTGTTATTTATGAACAGGATGTTGTGAAAACAAGTTGGCCAATCAGAGGGTTTTGCTTCCTGCACTCGTTTCCAATCAGATTTGAATGTGAAAAGTAATTTCCACCATACAAACAGAAGGAAAATTCACTTATTTTACTTTAACTTGGGCGTTAATTAACAAAATATTAAGTCAGCACTATCTTTCCAAAAGTTTTGGGACCCTTAGCTGTTTAATTAAAATATCTGTAATGCAAATGTTTCCTCACTGTTGTTGTAAGTTGATGATTGAAGTAGTAAATGTAACAAAGTAAGTGACTGTTGTTCTGATTAGTGGGTAAATGGCTGTGCTTTGTTTAGCAAATGTTCAGTTTCTTAATCTGTTAACTGGAATGAGGCGATGCAGATTTTGGAGGTCTGGTTCTCGCAGCAGACAGAGATTGCATCGTTCTTTCAGCATTTTATCATGAGGGCTGGTTTTGGGGTGAATTTTTGGCAGCCGAAATGAACAAGTGAGCTACCCAAATGCTCATTAGCTATTGAGAAGGAAATACACTTCTGAATGCCAAATACACTATATTGCCAAAAGTATTGGCACATCTGCCTTCAGACACACAAACTTTAGTGAAATCCTGTTCGTACTCTGTAGGGTTTATCATGGATTTGGCTGGTCATATGCTGCCATAACAGCTTCAACTCTTCTGGAAAGGCTTTTCATGATATTTTGAAGTGATTATGCAAATTTTTGATCATTCTTCCAGAAGAGCATTTGTGTGGTCAGACACTGACGTTGGGTGAGAAGGGCTGGCTCACAGTCTCTCCACTAACTCATCCCTAAACTTTTTCAGATGGGTTGATATCAGGATTCTGTGCAGCTCAGTCAAATTCCTTCACACCAAACTTGTATCTATTGTGCTCTGGCGTGTAGTTAAAGACCATCCCCAAACTGTTCCCACAATTTCAGAGCATGAAATTATCCAAAATATCTTGGTATGCTTAAGCATTAAATATTGATTCACATACTGGTCACAAATTTTTCTTTGGAAAGCAGATTTGAGAATCAACGTAGATTAATTCTTTTTATTATGAAATCAATTGTGTCCAAATCTGATTTGCCCAGAAAGTTAAGAAATATGTTTGAGGTGTAAAAGGAACAGAAACAATTAACATTTATAATCTTAGTCACACAAAAAAG
>SSNP01000154.1:763939-794054 GCA_006937955.1 Pachypanchax playfairii | reverse complement strand
CCTGTAATGGGTTCTAGCTGTGGACAGGAAGGATCACCTGTAATGGGTTCTAGCTGTGGACAGGAAGGATCACCTGTAGAGGTCTGTGTTGGATCTGAAGAATCTTCTGACTGAGACACTCTGTTGTTGAGTTACTGTGTTGTGAAGATGATGAAGAGGGTTCTCCATCGTGTTCTTCATCCTTCTTTGGACAATCAACTCAAGAGACTCCAGAACAGAACCAGCAATCCTAATCAATCTGTTCAACCTCGTCATGTCACCTGCTCTGATGCTCCGCCCCCAACAGGTGACTGCAGGTGTAATCACTCTCTCAACAACAGACTTATAAAAGATCTTCAACATCTTGCTGCAAACATTGAAGGAGCTTCCTGAGGAAGTCCAGTCGGCTCTGTCTCTTCCTAAAAACAGCATGACAGTTGTGTCTCCAGTTCAGTCTGTTGTCCAGGTGAACACCAGGTATTTATACTCCTCCACCACCTCCACTTTTTCTCCTCGATGGAGAAATCCAGAATCATCTCCTTTGTTTGGCTCACATGCAAGTTAAATTGATTGAGATAAGAACATGTTCAGGTTATTGGCTCTATTCAGACTTCCATCTAACTGATCCTCCTGCTGCTTAATGGAGGATCAGTAATTACATGTCATTCTGAACACTCACCCGAAAGTCAAATATCCCAACCAGCCTCACCTCTGTCAGTATGTGCACCAGGGCAGCTGTGGATAAAATATGTAGTTTATAAACATTAGTTTGTGTCTGCATGACAAAATTGCAGTGTAAAGCGCTTTGCGAGTCAGAGTCTGACTTATAAATGCACCATAAACACCATTTACATGTCATATCAATACCAGAACTCAGGAGCTCACAGACAGGAAGACGCATTGAAATCAATAGAAAAAAAGATAATGTGTTTTGTTTATGTTGGACTAAATATGGGCTGATATATATATATTTGCATTAATATTGTTTCAAACACTGAATGCAGCAGTTCTTTATCATTGCATAAATAAACTCTGACTGGTTGGTGTTGTTGCAGGATATGATGGAATAAACACCTGAATCTGAGATGATGGACAGCATTATTTCACCCGGAATATTTAGTTAACATCATATGTCTCCATATATAACACTGACATTGTTGTATCTGCAACTACCTATTACTTACTCTGGCATGGACTGCAACTGCAACTGACTACACATTTTTAAAGTGTAAGTATTTATGTTTCCAACAATAAAACTCTAAAATATTTCTGCAGCACCTGTTTTTAGAGCCTTAGCATGTGTTCTTTGGCAAAGATCATTACAAATAGAACCTAAAGTAAGTTTCAACCAGGATAATTATTCCTCACGCCAACAGAACTTGATGAATGTGTTTCTCCATCATGTTATAAGTGTTATTTATGAACAGGATGTTGTGAAAACAAGTTGGCCAATCAGAGGGTTTTGCTTCCTGCACTCGTTTCCAATCAGATTTGAATGTGAAAAGTAATTTCCACCATACAAACAGAAGGAAAATTCACTTATTTTACTTTAACTTGGGCGTTAATTAACAAAATATTAAGTCAGCACTATCTTTCCAAAAGTTTTGGGACCCTTAGCTGTTTAATTAAAATATCTGTAATGCAAATGTTTCCTCACTGTTGTTGTAAGTTGATGATTGAAGTAGTAAATGTAACAAAGTAAGTGACTGTTGTTCTGATTAGTGGGTAAATGGCTGTGCTTTGTTTAGCAAATGTTCAGTTTCTTAATCTGTTAACTGGAATGAGGCGATGCAGATTTTGGAGGTCTGGTTCTCGCAGCAGACAGAGATTGCATCGTTCTTTCAGCATTTTATCATGAGGGCTGGTTTTGGGGTGAATTTTTGGCAGCCGAAATGAACAAGTGAGCTACCCAAATGCTCATTAGCTATTGAGAAGGAAATACACTTCTGAATGCCAAATACACTATATTGCCAAAAGTATTGGCACATCTGCCTTCAGACACACAAACTTTAGTGAAATCCTGTTCGTACTCTGTAGGGTTTATCATGGATTTGGCTGGTCATATGCTGCCATAACAGCTTCAACTCTTCTGGAAAGGCTTTTCATGATATTTTGAAGTGATTATGCAAATTTTTGATCATTCTTCCAGAAGAGCATTTGTGTGGTCAGACACTGACGTTGGGTGAGAAGGGCTGGCTCACAGTCTCTCCACTAACTCATCCCTAAACTTTTTCAGATGGGTTGATATCAGGATTCTGTGCAGCTCAGTCAAATTCCTTCACACCAAACTTGTATCTATTGTGCTCTGGCGTGTAGTTAAAGACCATCCCCAAACTGTTCCCACAATTTCAGAGCATGAAATTATCCAAAATATCTTGGTATGCTTAAGCATTAAATATTGATTCACATACTGGTCACAAATTTTTCTTTGGAAAGCAGATTTGAGAATCAACGTAGATTAATTCTTTTTATTATGAAATCAATTGTGTCCAAATCTGATTTGCCCAGAAAGTTAAGAAATATGTTTGAGGTGTAAAAGGAACAGAAACAATTAACATTTATAATCTTAGTCACACAAAAAAGGGGACATTTTTGGTTTAACATATACATTAATGTATTTTTACAATTAAAATGTGTTCAGTAAAACAATTTGTATCTATTGTGCAGCTTCACTTTCCTCTTTGTGAAAACAGATTTTTTTCTGAGCACACCAGTTTTGTTCAACACTTCATCACGCTTGAAGTTTTTTAATCATGTTCATTTTACAGGATGACACATTTAATCTGCATCTTTAAACTTTGGACATCATGCAAAAATGATTAACAAGCTAACATTTTCTTCATTCAGCTGCTTCTTGTTTCAGTGTTTACAAAGAGGATCATTTGCCTTTGTTTTATTCTGTTTTTTACATCCTCTTAAGTGACAAATTCCATCTACAGGTCCTTCTGTATCAGTTGTCTCTGTGACCTGGCTTTCTTTTGGCCAGGTTACTTTATATTTAATGTCCTTTTTCAAAATATCAATTTTAAAGAGATTCTGGTTTTTATTACTATTCATTGCCTTCACTTATGCATCTACGCATCATCAACTCTGCAACCTCCAGGTGTCACCTCTTATTTCTGTTGGTGGCAGAGTTTCAACACCATAGATGATGATTGGTTTTGTAAGCCTTTCATTTCACTCTTACTTTTATCTCTCCATCACAGATCACTCGTGATACTCCTCTCCACCCACTCCTCCTTGCCTACACTCTCTTCTACAAGTTGAATGATTGACCCTTGGTATTTAAACTCATAGACTTTCTCCATTCCTCTGTTCAACTTACTGTTTGCAATACTGTATTGCAAATTAATATAAGATTTACATTATTACATTAGGCCCTGTGATGGACTGGCAACCTGTCCAGGTGTGACCATGCCTCTCATCCAATGACTGCTGGAGAGAGACACCAGTTCTCCACTACCCTGAACAGGAATAACCAGGTATAGATAATGACTGATTGACATTACTATGTTAGCGCTGCATGGTGGTGCAGTTGGTAGCACTGTTGCTTTGCCATGGAGTGGACATCAATGCTATGACTGAGTGTGACTGACTATTTAAATTTGTATGAACAGAACAATGCTTTCCATTAACAACCCCTGGATTACTGTGAGGATCATGTTCTTTGATTTCTACAGTTAGGTTTACACAATTATACAATTAAGCTTCTCTGCTGTGTAAAAAACCTCCAGAAGACACAGGTGGATGCCTCCACAATCACCTGGATAAAAGACTACCTCACAAACAGACCACAGTTTGTGAGAAGAGTTGTATGTCTGACCAGGTGATCAGCAGCACAGGAGCACCACAGGGGACTGTACTCTCACCATTCCTTTTCACTCTGTACACCTCCGACTTTCAGTACAAGTTGAAGTCATACCATCCTTTTGGGTTGATTGTCCAATGGATGATGCTTTAAAAAATGAAAAAACAAAATCATGGAAAACCCTCTGCATTAATTTCACAACCCAGTTACTCAACAACAGAGTGTCTTCAGATCCAGTGCAGCACAGATCCAAATCCACAGGACATCCTCCCTGTCTACAGCTATAACCTTCTATAATGATTCTCTAAAGAAAAATTCTGTTACTACATCATCTAATTTCCCTTCAAGGATTAATAAGGTACTACTGAATTGAACTGAATTGAATTAATCTTTATATCTTAATCTATATTTGACCTTGTTTCTAAGGGCACTCATTCCTCTACTTTTTTATTGTTAGAGCTAACAATGCTCCAGTTTGTTGCCTGGTTCAAGTTCTAAGGCCAGATTGGAAGATGAAGAGGGACTTGAGGCAGCACTTCATTAGGAAGCTAATCAGAAGATAATTTGATTGTTGCCCGACTGCGACCAACTGCGGTTGAATGTTTCCAGGATTTATCCTGCCAGTTATTTACAATCACTACAGACTGCAGTCGGTGTTTTTCCACCAAACAAGTTCGTGTACTCAACTGAAGTAGTGCTTGGGGAAAAACCCACCAAAAATGTGTTCAGAATTCAAATTGATTTCTTTGTTTGTTTTAAATTATAGTTCCCCTTACAGTCCAAGTTTGGGACTGTAAGCTACAACAGGATAAGCCAGCAGTGGCTAAGCACATGGATGATTTATTTGCTGTCTGGACATGGAGGGGTGAATATCTCCTGGTTTAACTGGAGTTGGGCGGGACTGTTGTGCCAGCACTGGGTGAGTGCTTTGAGACAGGGAAAGGCCCTAGTTCATACTTTCACATCCGACTCTCCAAAAGTGTCCGGTAACACCAGAGCAAATCCCTAAAGGTTAAACTGTAAACCAAGAGATTCAAAGTCACTAAAGGAAAGTCTTTAAGCTGATAGCACTTTGCTTTGCTTGATCAAAGGAAAGAACTGCTTTGTCAGAGGCTGAGACCAACAATCAATGAAGACATTGTGATCCCCAGCTTTAAAAAAAAATTGTTGGTTTCACTTTTAGTCTCCTTAATTTTTGGCAAAGCCAAAGGCAAAGACTGCCTCCAATTAGTTAGTTATAGTTCCTGCTTCAGACAGTCAGTCATTATCTAAACCTGCTTGTTCCTGTTCAGGGTCACGGGGAGTTTCTCCAGCTGTCATTGGGCGAGAGGCGGGGTCACACCTGGACAGGTCACTAGTCACACCTAGGGACAATTTAGAGTTGCCAATTAACCTCAAGTATATTTTTGGTCTGTGGGAGGAAGCCAGACTCCCTGGAGAAAACCCACATGTGCATGAGAACATGCAAACTCCATGCAGAAAGGTCCCAGCTCAGGTTTGAACCCTTCTCGCCACAAAGCAACGGTGCTACCCACTACATCACTGTGCAGCCCTACTTCCTGCTTCCTCCATGGAAACAAATTTTCATGATTTAAAAAAAAGAATAAAATAATGTGTTTCAGTTAATTGTGCTGTGTTTAGTTTAACACAGTTATTACCAGTTTACATACATTTTTCTATTAGATTTAAGAGTAATTTGTCATTTTATGTTTTAAAAACACCATGATTGTGTGTGAGTAGGATCATCAGACTCTGAACACAACAACACAATATCTTCACACTTTTAAACAATATAAGAAGACATCCTTTTTAAAACACTGCTGGTTATTTTATAGTGCTTGTATGTATCTTTAATCCCATGTTCAGTGCAGATTATACATATTATTTATAAATCATTCCACAGTGTTTAGACTCCAGACTGGGGAAATCAGAACTTCTGTCTGAAAAGATAAGAATAAAAACCCTGTGATCCTCCTCTACAGGTTTTTAGAATTCAACAAAAGGCAGATCAAACAGTTAATGAGACATTCTGTTGTTTTAATGAGGCATTTTCCAGTTTGCTCTGGATTTCAAAAACAAAACTGGTTCTCTACTGTGTTTATCCTTGTTATGGTTTTTTGATTGTTTTTTCCAGAACTGGCTATGACTCAGACTCCCCTGTCTGACCACATCTGTCGACTCCATTACCACTGCAAATACGGAGGGGTCAAAGGTCAGTCCCAATATAATTCTGCTCATTTCAAACTAACCTGTAGTGCTAACTGCACATCTCACCAGTGTTTTTCTGTCCTCATGCATGTCCTGTTTTACTCTCATAAACTCTTAAAGTGCAACTCACCTCCCTTCCAGTGTATGACCCCACCCACATTTCCTTTTTTAAAAACTGCCTCAAAAAGAGGCGTTGCATGGCAGACCAGTGAACACGTGGGGGGTGGGTGTGGCGAGCTGGGTTGTGATAGACACATTACAGCGGCACAGAGGGAAGCAATTTGGAAGTTGAAGATTTCTCTCCACCTCCTTCACCAGAGGGAACAGAAGAACGAGAGGAAGTTTCTGCGAAGGAGGTGAGCGGCCCTGATCCATATCTTTTTGAACCGATGGCTCACAAGCTACCCGGGACTGCAGATGTTGAGCGGCTTCGCGGCATAGAATGGGGCCCGTCTCTGAGTTATGCATTCTTGTTTGCCAAAGCTAAAGCTAAAATTAGATTAGCCTTGACTAATATCATGTGACTCTGCTTCAACAGGTGCAGCTGTGGCTACTGTACCTCTTTGTCAACAGGAAACGTGTGTTGCGAGACGTGCCCAAGGTATAAATCCAAGTATCCCAGCATGAAAAGAAAATCATTCAGTAATGTACAAAATCTTTTTTTTCTTCACACAATTTCAACCTAATAAATGCCGTAAACATTTGTTATTCAAACCCCATCTTGTTATGGAGGTGTCGCCGAGACAGAGCTTCTTTTATACTCGACAGCAGCAAAATGATGATGTCGATAATATCTAAAAAAAGGTCTCAGCCAATAGCGATGCCTGATTCAAATTCAAGTGCAGTGTAACATTTTAACATGAAGGGGGCACTCCACAAACATTTTTTGGTAGAAAATGTATAGTTTTATTTAAATATGCCAAAATACCAAAAATAATAACCAGAAATGTAGACAGGACTATTAGACACTCGTTTATACAGTTTATCATTAAAATTGATTTGGGGGTGAGTTGCACTTTAAGTCACTCCTGACTTCCTTTTACAGCACCAGTGGTGGCTCAGGAGCAGCAAGCATCTTTCAATCAGGTTAGTGGTTCAATCCCACCTCTCTCATGCAAGAGAAAAGACACTGAACCTTGTGTAGCTCCTGATTTGCAAATCGGGATGTGAGTGAATGTGTGAATCAGTGAACTTACAGTGTAAAAGCACTTTGAGAGGCCAGAAAGACATGAACAGTGATATATATAAACAAACAGGCCAGTTCCCACCACAGCCCCACTCCCTCCAAACCCTCTTATGCTTTCTCTAAAACCACAGACAGACAGTGAAACACCCTCTGCCTTTTTCCCATCCTTCTTCATTAATATTCCTAAAACAAACATCACATTTGTATTGCTTTTCTGGGCATGAAGCCTTCCTGCCGCTCGCTGCCGATCAACTAGCCTTTCAAAAACAAGCTTAAATCCCTTTCTCCCAATAAATTTCTAATGCAACTGATCAACTTCAACCTTTCACAATTCTTCTCAGTTCTTTGAACATTTTTTCACACTCTAAAGACATCTGAACGTATGTTTCAGCATGTCTTCTGGACCAATTACTTTTTTAGTCTTCATCCATTTTCTTGCTTTTGCTAATCCTCTGCACTTTCTTATTTCCTATATTTCTCTCATGTGTTAGATAACCTCTCTCGTTTTCATCATTCAGTTGCTCCCCAAAGCTCTCTTTCAACTCACTCATTTCACTTATTGGTGCATTTCCGTTCTGATCTTTTATCTCTTATCCTGCTCCACACCCATTCTGGCTGCATCTTTCCATAATCAATCAATACAAGTTTTACTCTGATTCTTTAGTGTCCAGCCTTGGATTGATTTTTTTTTACTGTTTCCTTCTTGTTGCTTCTTTACCAGTCTGTCTTACCTAACATACTTTCTTGGAATTCATCATTCCACCAAATATCTTTTTTTTTTTTCTCTTAATCTCATTTAAAGGTATACTATGGACCCCAATGTTATAAGCTTAGAGCTTCAAAGGGAGTCCATTTTCACAATAGTATGGATCAGTATGTGATTTATGTTAACACTGAAATTGTGAAATAAACAAACAAACTATGTAGAAAATAATTTCCAACACCAGGTGACAGTAATGAGCTAAATCGCAACACTGCAACTTCCACTAACCACCAGAGGGTGGCAGAAATGAGTATTATTCCTAACTCTGTTACACAGAGCGGTAGAGTTCGAGAGTATTGTCATGAAGCAGTCTCCAGTGCATTAATGCGACCCCAATAATTATTCTGGTTTTGCCACTATGCTTCTGTGACTCGTAGCATCCCTTTTTTATTGTAGCAGAAGCTAACTCAGGCAATATGGCTTGCTTTGAAGTAGCTTCTTTTTGATCCGGAGCTCGGTCAAAATATAACTCATACTCACTCTAGTGGTGGAGAAAAAGTACTACAAGTTTGTTGGACCGACAAAAAAATTAAAAAGATCAATGACTTTTAAAAATAAATCACATATGGAATTATGGCAAACAACAAGTTTAGCTCTCTAATTATTGTATTACTTTATTTTTAAAAAGCATAATATGGAAAATCCTTAAACCCTTTTTGTAAGTGTTTTTGACTACATTCACTGTTTTCTTCTGATCATCGAGTAGCTGAACTTAGTGCAAATTCTTCTTCACTCAGCTTCCACCATTTACGCTTTGATTCTTTCTTCACTCTTATAAAACTTATCAAAATTATCCCACAAACTTCAATATAGCGTTGCCATTTTCAGATTGTCTTCATCTGCATGTTGTTCCATTGCTTAAATGTTCCTCTCTTTTTGAGTGTTTACCACTGCGATTAATAAATAAGGAATCAGCCACCATCTTTCCTTCCTCAGTCATCTTCTTGACAACAAGGACCCCTCCTCATCACCTCTGAAATCTGATCCAACCACAGCTTTCATGTCCCTGAAAACTCTGCACCACTTTGTCTGAATTATACCAGAATCCCTCGCTCCTTTTTAACTCTAACTTGTGGGGCACATGTCAAAAATAATGACATTACCAGTGAGATTTTATTCTCTGAAGGCATCCTGTCAATCATTCTTACACTTTCAGTCTAAGCTTAGAATTTTCCAGGTTTGTGTGAAACCCTTTAGACCAATAGAACAACTCTTCCCTCAAGATTAAGTTACAATATTTATTATAACATCTCTACAAAGATGCAGCTGTTGTTGTGTTCCTCACTATTTGGGTTCCTTTCTGATCTTTGATCTTTGTGTTGGTCAAATTATGATTTTGTAATTAGCTCTAGTTTCAGGTATAATCTATTGTTCCTGCTCGTGCTCTAGAATTCTTTGTATTATTTAAAGTCGGCCTGATGCTTCAGCTGCCTGCCGCATCTGTGTGTGAACCTGCATCTGGGTCGTCTTTCCAAACTCATCAGCAAGACTTCCTCCTGACACTGTATCCTCTTTTCAGTTTGTCATTCCCCACATGTTTCCTGAATCTCATTGACAGGTATGCCTACGAGGTACGGGGGAAACAAAAGGAGAATGTTTAATAGAATGTTTGCATCGTCTGCTTCTCATCCACAATGGCGGCTCCTCAAAGTTGCTGCACATCTTGTTCATTTTTTGTCACCTTATGTGTTTTTCTAGTCACTTTTTTGTTTTTGGATTGTTTTCCTCTGCTGTGCACATTACTGATTCAGTCTTTACCTGCCATCTGGTTTTCTGCATTGGGTTCTTCTACTTAACCCACAGCTGAGAACAGAGATGCTATCTCTTCACCATTATGTCACTTTATCATAACAGCATATAAAAACAGCAGCTTAAAGTTTGAAATACAATCAAATAAAACTTTAAGAATATCTGTGAGAAGAGAAAAACATTTCAAAACAACATGATTGTAGAGTTGGGCAGTAATATGGTTATACTGTGTACCAAGGAGTTCAAATGTAGTTTGGTATTGCTTTGAATATCATGATTATTCATATAGTGGGCTTAGTTATTTGGTATACCTTTATGTAAAAGGTAAAATATGGAAAACTTCCTTCCTGCAGATGTATTTTAAGTGCAAAGAGAAGCGCTGGTCCTTATTCTGTTTACAGGATTATTTGCTGCTTTCTGTTCCATTTCTGCACCTGTTACATGGAATATGTTGCAGAACGACTGGAAACTAACAGTTTATTTTTTTTAAGCTCTTTTAAATCCAATCTGAAGTGGCTTTGTCATCTGTGCACACGTGCCACCTTTTTTACGAAGGACACTTCATGACTAAGTTACATTTATACAATTTATATGTTTATTTATTTTAATAGTTTCGGTTTCACGTGTCTTTGCAGCATTGTAAACAACTCACAACGCCGACCAGTCATGGTTTATCAAGATACATGCTCATGCACGCTTGGTTGATTGGCAGGTGTATGTATGCAGATGTAGAACGCTATTGGCTAATGCACTGTGGCAAAATTGCACGTGCCTCTTTGGGATGGGACTATCACTTTTATGGAATTTTAAAAAATATCATATGTAACTTCTGAAAAGGGTAAAACTCCAGATTGCAGCTTTAAACTGTCCTGAATTACACTCAGTAACAAGATGACTTCACAAGTTTTACTAGAAAGTTGCCAATACCAAATATCACACCCAACTTTAGGAAGGCTTAACTTTATTGCTACTGCCCAACCCTACATGATAGACAGTTTACTTACTCATAGGTTGCCCATCTTGTTTTTTTAAAAAAAAAAAAAAAGATAGAGGAAGTAAATTGTACCTGAATATAACATTCTCCAGGTGGTACTGTGCGCTGGCCAACAATGAATTGCCAGAACAAGATAGCAGGAGCCCACAGGATGAATGAGAGGATCCATGCTGCTGCGATCATTAATCCTGCCATCTTAGTTGTTCTTCTGGTCGGGTATGTCAGGGGTTTGGTTACGCAGAAATAGCGATCAAAGCTTATGATCAGCAAATTCATCACAGAGGCGTTTGAGACAACGTAATCTAAAGCTAGCCACAAATCACAAACCACTGGCCCAAGTGGCCAGTAGCCAACAATAATGTAGACTGTGTACAAGTTCATGCTGAACACGCCAATGATCAAGTCCGCGCACGCTAATGAAAATAAGAAATAATTGTTG
This sequence comes from Pachypanchax playfairii, assembly GCA_006937955.1. Lineage (NCBI taxonomy): Eukaryota > Metazoa > Chordata > Actinopteri > Cyprinodontiformes > Aplocheilidae > Pachypanchax > Pachypanchax playfairii. Next base: position 782,928 of record SSNP01000154.1, on the reverse strand, counting down.
ACAGTCTGTAGGTGGCGGTTTACTTTGATGGACAGCATGACTAAAATGTTTCCTGTAACAGTCACAAAACTTAGAGATCCAGTTACTAAAGCGATAAAAAACATCTCTAGAGTTTTATATGGATTTCCAGTCTGAACTTCACTGTCAGCAAGCGAGCAGAACGTCGAGTTGTTGGTGGACTCATTACATGAGATGTTGGAGAACAGGTCAGCTGACTGGTTGACCAATGACCCTGAGGAAAGAAACAGACAGGAAAGAGATTAAGGAGGAAAAATAAATTATATTTCAACGCAAGGTTTGAGCTATTTTTCAAAACTGTTATTATACACTCATGACACATGGGTACTGTTTTAAAAAAAAATCATTTTTTCTGCTCTGAAAAGCAGAACAGGGTTGAAACATTATTTTAATAACTAGGGTTGGGAGAAAAATGAACCGCAGTCTGATCTGACCTTTAACACCAACAAGAACCATGTCCTGCCTCTTAAAGTCCCACTCCGATCCTATTTTGAGCTGTTTTAAAACATTCTCAGTGGTTATTAAATTATGATGATAGCATTTTTAACCAAAATCACAAAACCTGTGTCATTTCCTATGAAATAATTTCTCCATACCTGATGTAGCTCATTAGCAATTCGCCTCTGTGTGGGCGGAACAATTGGTGAGGATAACCCCGCCCCCTTTCCCTGTTGCTAAGAGATTAATGTTAATGCCAGCTCTATAAGCCCGCCCAGTCCATTTCTTACATCACAAAAACATTCTTTTTCAAACAGCATTTTTCAAATTACTAATGAGTCACAGCGATTTAAAAGCAGAAATGCTCAAAAATGTAATTTTGGGCTTTATTTACCCTCAAGATACGTCCTCTATCAGAAAAATGCCACGAGAACATTTTAACAACACGAAAACCACAGTTATCGTTGGAGTGGGTCTTTAAGTGAGTCTGTCAGAGTTTAAGACCAAAGTTCCACTTTGTTATCCATAAAACACCATCTTCACACACATGATAGCCAAATGACTTTTTTAAAGCCTGACACTTCAGGATGTTCAGGATGACGTCCTGTTGCTACTAAATCATTCATTAAAATGTCTCTGGTAGAAACTCTGAAAGTAAAGACTGACTTGTCTTAATCAACCTGAGACAGTAGGAAGGGGTGAACAAATGGTGCAACACAGGAAACCAAACTTTCAAGCATTTCTCAGACTTTTTGGTGTAAGTTATTGAGCCCTACAATTGTTTAATGCAACCAAACCCAAAATGATGCAAAAAATAATATTTATTACATTTGGGCTTGACTATTGCAGTTAATTATTATCAGGATGTTTAAACTGTAAAAGGCTTCTAGCTGATTCAGAACGCAGCTGCCAGAGTTCTAATGAGAGATATCTTGAGAACAGTAAATCATTTTAAAAAATCAAATTAAAATAAACTTTTTATAATGTAAGACCACAAAATAAAACTGTTAGATGTAGTTTACTGAATCTAGATCTAAGTCTCTAAGACTTTTTACCAAACTTATTACTGAACACTGATAAAGTTGTTATAGTAGGAGATTTCAATATTCACATTGATGTTGAAAGTCATATTGATATATGACATAGTGATATATTGGACTTAATTGATTTTTCCCAAAACATAACCTAACCAACTCATTATCTCCATCGTACTCTTGATCTTGTTCTGACTTACGGTGCAGAGAGTTAGCAGCTCATAGTGTTTCCTCATAACCCTGATCATTTTTTAATAACTTTGAGTTTATAATGACAGACTTCACAGTGAAAATGTCCAAATCCATCAGTGTTTGTCTGGATTTCTCTCCTGTCAGCTCAGACCCCAGTGGGTCGAAGCAGAAGGTCCATCCTGAGAGGTTTCTTCATGTTCTTCCTTTCTTTCCACTGTCACCTCGTGCTGCTCAGGATGGGGGATTGCTCTGAACTGATGATTCAACCCAATCAGCTGGTAGATTGAAAATGTTTTATTTCTACTAACTGATATGAGATTTCTGTAAAGTGCCTTGAAATTACTTTTGTTATGAACTGGTGCTTTCTAAATAACACAAATTAAATTGTATTTATTTTATTTATTTTCTTGCATTAGGGTCCATTTACAACTCTCAATATAACACTACCTGGGAAAATAGACTGTTTGGAGTCAATTTTTTTTTTTTTTTTTTTTGGGGGGGGGGTTAAAAACACTGAGAACATAACTATGTATCTAACCCTTTGAAATACTCGAAGAATTTGTGGAAGTAGAAAAGTTGAGTACGTTTCTAGTCAAGTAGTTGTTTTCCTCCTGGTGCTGCCACTTTAATGAGAGAAGCCTCGTTTTGGACACAATGTCAGTTCCTTTGGCTGTAATATTCAGAATTGAGAGAAAACATGTTCTCCATTGGATAAAAGAACCCCTTAATAATGTTGCAGTCATTAGATCAAACAGACTCTTAAACGTGAATAATTACAAATTTCTCTAATTGCAAATTCTTTAAAGACAAACTTTATGGTTGCCAGAGAGAAACTTGTGGTTGAAGAAATTAGGTTGAGCCCTAGAAAATAAAGGCTACAGATTGTTTACTATAAGCCCCAGAGACTAGATAAGAGCCAGTGCTATCGCTAGTTGATCATGATAGAGACTAAAAATCAATTACTCATCCATGTATGGGATATTTTAAGGTCCTGCTGAAAAAGTAAAATACATACAAGTAAAACTGGTACTTTAATACTTTGAATGGTAAAATCTCAAACTGGAAAGGCTGGATCCTAAAAGGAGGAAAAAATAATCTTTTTAAAAGCAATTTAAACTGACAGCTGAATTATTCTTTATGCTGATGGACTGAATTAGAACCTTTGCAGGAGTTATTTTGAAAAAGTTCTGTCGAGAAGGGCTTAAGGTCAAGCTGACTGATGACAATAGTCTTTAACCTTGTCTGCTGTATGTCAGGCAGAACCTTCAAAAACAGTAACCTTTAACTATCTCCCAAATACAGGCTCTGTAAGAGAATCCTTGACAAAACAAGGACCACAGTTATTTAGTATTTTATTCTTGATTGACATTCACCAAGTCTCTCACATTGTGCCTCTCATTCACTATTTTATAAGAAGTGTTACTACTTATTTATAGAAAGCAAGTAAAATCTTTGATCTGCACAGGTGGACATGTGGAAACATCTATATACTGTATATGTGCATGTGTTTGTACCAATGCACTTGAAAAGAAGAGTTTAGATATTGTCATGAAATATACAACATAGGAGAAGGAGAAGAATATTACTGCAGATTTCATCACCTATTGTAGCATCTTACATGTATACATGGGCCAGAACAAGGTTCAAGATCCCAAACAGCTGCAGCTCACCTCCCTCCCTGAGAACTCACAGAAACAACAAGTGATGACAAAATAATCTCTGAGAAGGATTTTGGTAAAATTGACAATTGTGTTCACAGCCAGTCATAAAAATATTCCTACCTTTAACTGGTTTTGTCATCTTTTAGAGACCCACTCCGATCATCTTTTGAGCTATTTTAAAGCGTCTAAGTGGTCTTTGAATTAGGGTATTTTTGCCCAGAATCACAAAACCTGTCGTTTTCTAGGAAGTGGTTTCTACATAGCAGCAGTAGCTCATTACCAGTTCACCTTTGCGCTGTACGTGGAACCGTTTGCACAGAGAATCCCCCCACCACTCCCCCGCTGCTCTCTGTTTATGCTAGCTCTACCGCTAGCTTACAGCTAGATTGGAGCAGGAGCTTGTGGCCCCGCCCAGTGGATTTTCTACACCACATATCCAGTCTATTTTAGACCAAATTTTAGTGTCTGCTACTGATTTGAATGCAGAAATACTCAGAAATGCAATTTTGAGCTCAACGCATTCAGTGCCATAGACGTCTTGACGTCTCTACAGCTTTTATTGGCTTAAATCCCGCAATGCATTCTGGGGCAGCTGCTCGCTGAATTTGAACTAATTACAGGCTGTTTTTAGTCATATGATCCAAGAGAGGGCAATGGTGTACTTCTCTGGGTGAGATTATCCTTATTTACCATGTAACAATGGATGTGCACAATCTGAATCATAAATTTGCTGCTTTTTTTCTTACATTTTATTCAAATGTTGAAATTGTCTATAAATGACTTTTTAGACATAAAATAAACTTTTTTACTGTTGTTTTTTTACTTGATTGAAACATGAAATATTTACATCAAAGTCACTGATCTACTTGAAAAACCTCTTTACACAAAATGCTCTTTATCTCGGCTTTTAGTCCTGAAACGTGTGGATTTTCATGAAAGTTCCTCTTTTGTACTGCAGATTACTAAATAAGAAAATATTCTGTGGGCCTTCAAAAAACAGTAAAAATGCTAAATATCTCTGGCACTGAGGGGGATGTGTAATCTGAAAGTAGCACTGAATAAGTTAATTTTATCTATATGTCCTCTAGCATCAGAAAAATGCCACAAGAACATGTTAACGGCACGAAAAACCCAATTTTCAATGCTGTGTGTGGGTCTTTAAAGCAAAATCTTTAGAAACAAGGACATCATTAAAGGAACTAAAGACAGATTGTTGATGATGAAATGCAATATTACAATGCATTGTGGGAAATGTGGATAACCACAGTGCAATGAGCTCTGCAGAAGACATGCAGATCGCTGTAATTCTAGAAGCAGAACTGCCGTCTTCCATTCAGAACTTTGTAAGCTGAACCCTCTTGAAACCCCTTGAACCTCCGAGTCCAACCTATTTCTCTTGATTTCAGTAATTCAATCATAAACTCAAACCTAGCAGAATGTTTCTGTGTGAGACCCATACTGTGCATCTTTTCTGCTCATGAGATATAATCATGAAAACATGTCTGAGTATGTTTATCATGCCTGAGCATGAGGACAACACCACAATAGGATTTTAAAGAATAACAATGTAGAATCTTGTGTTGTGAAGCACAGAGAAAAAGACCCATGAGAACTCAATTTAAGAAAAAAAATTCCGCTCAAAATTTACAAGCAGGCAATAGAAACTTTAATAAAACAAAATAATGTGCTTTAACCAAAGATTTCCTCCATTTTCTCACTCAGATCCATCATCCAGTCTACACAGACATCTTATCATGCTTGTGGATTACAGACTTAAAACACAATTTCATTTCTAAAACATAATAAGCTAAATTATTAATTAAAGTAAAATGTATTTCATTGTTGTTTTGGATTGAACACAACGAATCAACACTGATGAACTAAAGAACAAAAACTCTCCCAGTTTCAGTGATCAAATGACTCAACTGTAGCTCAATGAATGAAATCGTTCTGATACAAATGAGCATCATCACACATCACGACTTGCTGTGTGCGACTACCGCCGATTATGTGTTAGAACTGGACCGTAAAGTGGAAGTAGATGGACTAGTCTCATAAATCATGTTTCAGCAATTTTTACTATTTATAATTTCTATATTGCTTTTATTTATACACAGGACAGACCTGTTCTGTTGCTCTTAAAATAACCACAGATTGGAAACATAGAGCTTAGCTCTGACCAGAGCTGTTTTATAAACCTTTACACAGCTGTCAGTTCTGCATTATGTAGTTTTTAACATAAAATTCTATGAATATTAGAAGTGGAGTTAGTAATATGCAGCACTTTCCATTTTTAACATTTCTGATTTGTATTAAATTAGATTTTTAGAATACTTCTGTAAGTAATGGCGGTTAGCAAATCAATCTAATCCGATCTGTAACTTTTGTATTTAAGGTTGAACTTGAATACACAAGCAGGAAGTAAATGGTGGATTAAAAATTGTTTATTTCAGTGGAAAAGAAAAGAGATTGTGCAGAGTAGAGAGGAGTTGGTCTCTACACAGACCAGAACTGATAAATGTGAAATAAACTCTATCAGTCTCCCCCCCCAAAAAAAGACAATTCAGACTGGTGGTTAGAAACACAGGTGTTGATCAGAAACTCAGTGAGCTGATAAACCTGACAGGCTGTGACTTTCTGTGACAGGAACAAGCAGAGACGTGATTGGTAAAATAAAAACGGTCATCAGAAAAATATCCAAACATCCAGAAATCTGGTGATCCAAACTGAGGCAAGACAAAACAAGGTTCTGGAGCCAGTCAGCCTGAACACACTGGGCACCGGCGGACAGGACTCTGATCAGACAGACAACCTGGAGGTTGTCTCTGCCAGTTGACTGGTTAGGTGGGTGAACTGGGGGATGTCTGTGCAGGCATGGCAATTCAAGAGGACGGAGCCCTGGGAGCCAATGAGAGGCCCCTGTGTTTTCAGCATGGTGACTGGCTGACAAGACGCCGGCTGGTTGGACCCTCTGGATGCCAAGAGAAAGACCCCAGGACACCAGCAGACTGGACCTTCTGAGAGCCAGCAGAAAGACCCTGGAGACAGGTGTGGAAATTGGATGAGGTATCTTTGGTTGGGTATCCATGGAGACTGGTTATTGGACCCTAGAGACACACGGGAAGACTGGGCACAGGAACCTGGAGACAACCAATGAGCTTCTGAGGATTGGTCTGGCAGCCAAAGGGAACCTGGGGGGTGGTGAACACCCTGCTCATTAGTCTCAGATAGCTGTATGACGTCAGAGACCACAAACCCTAAAGGTTGGACATCATCTCTACTAAGCAGGTCAAAGGTGTCTGAAGTTACTACCACAGGTTCATGGACTGGATGAGAGATGATGTCATCCCAGACTCCATCAAGAGGTGTCACTGATAGCGACCCTCACTGGAACAAATGTTGGTGGAGGAGCATCACCAACTGCAACATTTGGACTTGGGCTCTGGTGGGGGTGTGTTGCCGACGGCTACCCCCTCTGACTCACAGCCTGACGTGAAACAGATGGTGAGATGGTTACAGCCAGATGTGGAGTGTTCAGACCTCTGGTGATAGGTGGGAGTGGGAGGAAGACCACAAGAGGGTTGAAACCCACCGTTTAGGGCACATGTCCAACTCCAGGCCTTGTGGGCCACTATCCTGAATGTTTTAAAGATTTCCCTGCTTCAGCGCACCTGATTCAGATGAACGAGTCATTAACAGGCTTCTGCAGGACTTGCTGATATGCAGAGGATTTGAATCAGGTGTGTTGAAGCAGGGAAACATCTAAAACATCTAAAAAAGGTCTGAACTGTGCCTTCAAAAGAAGATTCAAACAAACCAAGACATAAACAACTAGTTTCATAAAGTATACGCGTGTAGTACATGTATACACAACGATGGCCTTTCATATTTTAGACAAAAACATGTTTACAAATTTATTTTGAATAATAATGACATAAAATATTTGGTGAAATTAAACAAAAAATAACATTAGAAATCAACTATATGCTTAATTGAGAAAGTAAAAAGATTTCCATCCATAAACAAAAACTCAGCTTATTGGAACCAAACAACTTTATAACTTTAAGAAAGCTTATCAGCTTAAAAAAGCTTCAGTTTGCTCGAGAGAATTAAGGTTTGACTTTAGAGGAACTGAAACATGTTCTGTGGTCTAAATCCAGGCTTTATTTTTAGGGTAAAGGGAGCGGTATATGAAGAGATGCACATGTAATACCTGACTTTAAAAGCCGGTGAGGACAGAGCATTAGACAAAGCTATTACAGCAAAAATTGCCCACTTAAAAAAACAGCATGAATACACAAGTGCTTCTTAACCTTAGCTTCTAAAAACTTGAACACACACACAAACCTAGGCTTCCTAGGATCACCAGGCAGAAAAGCTTTGGCTACATTCCCTCAGTTTTTTCCATAATGTGGCAAAAGTGATCATAGATTGTTTGGGTTTGTTCACAATAATACAAATCCAGTAAACAAAGACAAACCATACGGTAAAACTGCTTTAGTCTAGACTGTCTTTGATATAAAAGAAGCAAGCACATGGAACGATTCACCAACCTACTAAACCAGTCAAAATGTGTCTTCATTTTAGAATAAAACAGCTGGAACCTAACAATAGGACTATGCAAGGGGCTGTTTTTTAAGGGATGAGGTATGGTAAGGAAGTAGGGAGGGGTGTGGTCATGTTAGGCCTCATTCACACTGTATGGGGACCCTGCTATGAGTTAAATGATCAGATGGTCTTTGCTGGATCCTGGTGAGGTTCTCCAAGGGCGTATAAAGAATGCAACTGGCTCCCTATTATACATGATCGGCCAACAGCAGTAAGGATTTGCTGGAGGGATTATCTATCCTCTCTAGTCTGGAAACATCGTTGCTGGGGTGAGAGATGTCTGGGTTTCTCTCCTGAACCTGATGTCCCTTAACCTTGCACTGCAAGATGGATTCTCGTGAGATTTGGAGTTTTCTAAACCCATGAAAAATCCATCTTGTACCTCTCCAACTGAACCATTTGACTCATTCAAAATGTTTGGACCAATCATGTGTTTGCATTGTGCTTTGGGGCGGGTTTTCAGGTATGATTGGCAGCAAGTGCCCCGGTAAAGCAAAACAAGCATGGCTGCTCCAGTGGATGTACAGTACGTGTAAGAGCGGCTATTGAATCTGTTTTAAGAAAACTAGAGAGGATGGACAGACGGACAGTGACAGATACACTTCTGGTTGACTTTGAAGTCTTCTGTGTCCCGTTAACTAGCAAAAAGTCTCCTTCCAGATGTTTGAATGTGTCTGAACCAAACTATCATGCTAAAACACACCAGCAACATGTTTGTCTTCAAACTAAAGGAGGATTTTCTAATGAGCTGAAACCTGGGGGCCACATTTTAGATCACAGGTGGGCCAAACATGCATTTCTCCTCTAGCACAGCAGAGACGCGGCATTTAAAATGTTACCGTACATAAATATGTGAACAACCAGATGTTTAGAACTCCAAAGCTGCCAATCATTCCCAGGTAAGTTCTGTAACTTTCCTCCATGTGGAACGCTTTATAGGATGGACGTCTAATTAAATCTGACTCTTTGATGAAGAAACGCTGAGTGACAACAACAGCTTGCTTCTAAAAATTGATGGCAATGAATATTTCTTCTGTTTTTGAAGTCACCGATCTGGTAAATGAGCCGAGAGGGGGAAGAGGAGTGTTCAGTTTCATATTGTGTAGTGAAAGAACAGCACTGCATGGAACTTCAGATCAATGCATCAACCACAGAATTTAAACAGCTGTCATGGAAAAAAATAAAAACCAGCTGAGCACAAACAGTGAGATATTAACACAGAAGTACTTTTAATGTTATTTAGTGTAGCAATTAGAACTCAACTAGAGGGATGGAACTCTATCCAGTCATTTCTCCTCTCCTATCTAAAACATTTCTCAGTAAAATTCTGGTCTACACCCGAGCATCATCCAACACCCTCAGATTCCTGTAACACCATGTCAATCCACGGCTGTGAGGCAGATTTTTAGAACAGCACATTGTCTCTCCATAGAAATCCATATACAGTTAAATCATGAATGTGTACAATTTAAGATTAGCGTGTGTCTAATTTAATCTCTTTTCAAGCCTTCAGCATTCATGCCAAGGCATCACAAGAGGGAGGATAAAAAAGATCAGGCGAGGAGTAAATATGAAAAAGGAAGCTGAGGCGAAAACTGGCAGGATTTTATTTATATGGAAACTTACATTTCTGGTGATTATCTCTGAATCTTTTTATATACATATATGTTATTTCTCATCAGGATATGATTAAAAGGTGCATTTCTGTATCTTTTTGCCCTCACCCAACCCCCTGCAGCACAGGCTCACAAATGTATATGCAGTGAAAGAAAATTTGATCTATTCAACATGATGTTCTCATCATCACCTGCTAAATAAAGAGTGGTTTTATCAGCATTTAGGACCCAAAACTGGATATGAAAATTCAAATTAATTCGTTTTTTAAATATTTAGATGATTAAAATCATTCAATGAAGTCAGAACTACAAATATCTCATTTAAAATGTTCTTATTGTGAAATAAAAGACAGTTTTCACTTATTTTTATCTTTTATTTTTAACTTTTCAATTGAAAATATTAAATATTCTGTTAAATTTACCATACCTGTTTTCAAACTGGAACAATCTGCTTTATGACAGATATTAATAACCTACTTTTGTTTTTTAATTGCTCATATCTAACGTTCCATCGCTTTCAAAATAAAAGCTCATCGTTTATTTTTCAGAGGAGTGATTTTTTTAAAATGGATAACTTGTTGTTTTTTGTTCGTAATGTGTGTACAGGTATGCAAAAAGAAGATTTTACTCACCGTCGAAGTTCCAGAGAGGCTGAAAGCCTCCAACTTCACTGCTCTCGTTACTCATGTTTCATGCTCGAAGCGCAACAGAAAGCGACGCTGAAGTTTTCCGCCGTTTTCCGCTCCGGTTTTCTTCACTCGGTCCGACTCTCCGCTGTTTCACCTTTTTTAATTCTGCTTGGTTACTTTGTTCCCCCCCGCACAAACACACACCTCCGAGGTGTTACACAGATTTCAATCAGGCGCTTTAACATCTAATAACACAGCTTGGGATTTAACCGTAAATGATGCTATTAATAATGATAATAATATAAAATGTGATGGAGCAGCTCCATGCCGTTCAGGCACACCACACGGCGATCCGTTCACTGTGAAGAAGCAGGAGAGAGGAGCAGAAAGGCTTATGATGTCATTTTCTTCAGCCAATCCTTCATGACTCACTCTTTTGAATATCATAACGCTCCTTCTCTACCAGCCTATTTACATGCTCCTGAAGAATGTGAAGATCAATTTGAGCTCTTCAAGTCACAATATTTACAAAAAAAATACAAATTAAATACTGTATTGGATTTTTTTTTTTTTTTTTGTATTTGAAGAAAATATCGAGTTTTTTGTCTGCTGTTGACTGAGCTCCAGCTACAAATTACAAACAACCTCATGAGAGTTTGCACAATGTTGTTAAAGGGCATATGTCAAGAAAACGAATGACATGGAATAAACATTGATTTCAAATAAAGAACATATGTATTCCAGATAATATTAATGGAGATATATATTTTTAATGCATAATTAAAACACACAAGTTGAAAAGGTGAGTGAAAAGCTGTTGGCCATGTTGTGATGTCATCGGATGAACAGTCTGTCAGTGTTAGTGTGGATGTAAACAAACATGGAGAGGGACCAAAACACACCTTGTTTCTTTGCAGCCTTCCTCGGGGGTTGTCATCTGGTGTCCTGGATGACGTGTCATATAAGTTTCCTCTAGGGTCCTGCAAACATGAAGGGGAGTGGGCAACGCTGTGAACCTTTTCACTCTGTTGACAGACTCTAATGCTAAATTCTGGATGATGAAAAATCATATATACTAGAGGGGGAACCATTAGCGAGGGATTACAATCTGAGAACTGGAGTTGTTTGCTCCTGAGGCTTCAACACGCAAGGCTGATTATTACTGAAATGACAAGTTTTCATGTGGCGTTTTGTTAAATGGACCCAGCTTAAAAAAAATAAAAGGGCAACAAAACTGAGACTATTTATAAAAGCAGCATCGAGACACAGTTAACACAACTGGAGAGGATGAAGCTAGGATGGAGAAATGGTGTGACAATTAACCAGATTAAACTAAGAAGCAGGAGATATATTTTAATTTCCCCTCTAGGATAAATAAAGTTTTTTCTGATATATGGTGTGTACTTGTATAGCGCTTTACCTACAACCCCCAAGGCACTTCACACTACAGTTTGTCATTCACACACACACATGTTTGGTGATGATGAACTACACACATGTTGCAGCCACAGCTGTCCTGGGATACACACTGATGGAGGTGAGGTTGCCAGCTCCACTGGGTTAAGGGTCTTGCCCAGGGAAACAATGACCAGGAGATCTTTTTTCTCTGGGCGGGGCGGGGATTTGAGCCGGCAACCGGTGACCTTCTGGTTGCCAGATGACCCGCTCTACTGCCTGAGCCACGACCGTCTCTCTTTAATAACAGCCACCATCTTGTTCTGAATAACTCTTCAGAGATAATAAATAAGGGTTTGTGCTCTTTTATTTTTCATTTATAGGTCCTGCATCCTGCCATTTTACAGCTGTCATCATCTGGGAAAGACACACATGTGATAAAATCTTACCTTTGGTGTTATATAGTCTTCATTTGTCCTAAAATATAACAAATATTCTTCAGTTATTCTCTGACCAGCAAGTAAAACACTCGGTTTACTAAAATCCTATCTCTCCCAGAGGCCCACTCCTCGTGAAAGCTGCCCCTTGAGCTGCCTGAATAAAATGGTGAATAAATTCCAGTAACTCTTAAACCCAAATGCACATTTTCATGGATTCAGGAGAATTACTGAGAAATGTGTGTATTAAGCCAAAAACCACTCTGTTTCTTTTAAATAAGGAAATAACATCACAACATGGTAAAAATCTCCAAAAAGTAGATTTTGCATGATATAGGTTTAGAGAAATAGTTGTCATATTCATTCTGTATTCAAACTTGCACACAATAAAATCCAGCAGGGTTAGTGACAAAGTGGTTAAGATGACTTAACCATTTGATGGTGAGGCCCACAATTGTAAAAATGACTTCAATGCCAGAAAAGCACATGAGTAATGAGTGTACAGAAACACTCACACACACACTTACACACCAGGACTCTTACACTGCAGTGAGTTGTATAAGAGCATAATGGCTGAGCCAAATCAGTCCACTTCAGCCGATAATGGCTCCAGTAGAATCTTATATAAGCTTGTTGGTATAAAAACACACATTCATTGGATCTCCCTCCTACTATTTTCATCCATATAATGGATACATAAAGTACTCACATACCTTTGGCTTTTCTAGTATCTGAATTTGCCATTTATAGTCAACATTTCCCTATTTCTTTAAAGATGAATTTTAGATATGAGACAAACAGGCTCACAAAGCAGAAAATGGGAAAGTCGACCTTTTAAAGTGACGAAATGTTTACCATCAAATAAGATGCGAGTATGATCTGTTCAGGACTTGTTTGCACTTGGAATCATAAACCACCTGTATGTGTTTTAACTGTTGAAAGAGAAACTAAAGAACCAGTTCAAACCAACAATCTTACTATACTATAGTAAGGCATTTTTTGACATCAGTTTAGATCAGGGATTCCCAAAGTGTGGTACGTGCACCCCCGGGGGTGCGTGAGCTGCCACTAGGGGGTGCGCGAGGTGAAAAATGTAATTGTGGAAAAATGTAATGATAATAATTACAAAATACAGTGTTGTTTCCTCACACAATAAAGATGTGTAAATACATATTTCCTCTGTAAAATTTTAAACGCAGACAATTAAAATTACTATTAAAATGTAAAAAAGCTCTTCTTCTACTACACAATTTATGTGCGCACCTAGTTTGTGCCCTCTACTTCATTCATTTTCTCAAATATGCTCAATTGGCTTAAATCGGGAAAACTGTCAGTTGAGAAATTGAAAGACAAGATAAAGGAGAGAAACCAAGAGAGAGACGAATCAAAGGCAACAGAGGATAGAATTGCGATGAATCCGGAAGAAGAAAAAAAGCAGGAGTACTGGAAATACTCAGTGCTCCTCTATCTGTTTCTTCATCCAGCTGCAGGCTGAGCCACGGCGCTGCTGCTCCACTTGAAAACTCAGAATCCTGTTTTTTTTATTTATCGGTTCCTGAGCCATGTTTTTTTTGTATGACTTTATTGCAATTTAATTCAAATTATTGGCATTTTAATGTTATTTCCATAACCTGTGTTTTTTGCCCTAAAACTGGAAGCTTGCATATAACTTTTTTTAACAGTGCTTCAGATTAATTCAAACGCAGGAGCGCATTATTGTGATCATTAGATCATTATTAGATGTGGTTTTTGTTCATTTGAGTAAACATGCCATCTTTAATATAGCCTAAATAAAATTAAACATCCTTTCAAGAGTAACAGAAATGCTTGTGGCATCTTTTTGAAGGTGCGGGGGGTTGGGGGTGCTTCAACACGGCCGGGACATAAAACGGGGTGCGTGGCAAAATAAGTTTGGGAACAGCTGGTTTAGAGTAATTCCTTCATTTTTAGCATCAGAAGGGCCTGAAAACACATCTAACTATATTTTATTCACTTTCTTTAAGATCATTGACTAATCCGAGGAAACGGACCGGACGTGAGCGGAAGTAACCTCATCGCCATTAATGAAGGTCAGAGGAACTCAACCTGAGGTTCCATGTCAAAGTAGATGACTTTGATTACATTTTATTTGCTACTTCCTCTGCCATGAAATGTTTTGGTTGTGGGGAGGAGGGTCACACGGTGAAGGTGTGTCCACAGAAAGCAGGGTCTGGTCCTGCTAGTGGAGGGAAAAAAACCCTCCAGGTCTAATGAGAATGACAGTTCAACCAGCATAAAGACAGGAGAGCCTGATGCAGCTGGACCTAGTACATCTGAACAGAACCAAACAGCCAGCACAGTTAATGACAGTTCAGCGAGCATGGAGAAGAACCAGGATGAGGGTGTGGGGGCTCAGCCCCACCTTGAGGGGGTGACAGAGGGACAGGTGGAGGAAGTGGAGAGGGGGAAAGTCTCAGAGGAAGAGCTGGCGCCCAGCTCTGGGCTGATGGAGGGCTCTGGGGGCAGCAGAGGAGGACAGGACAAAATGAGGGAAAGTGGTGAAGGGATTAGTGGGGATGTAAATGATGCAGTGTTTGTGAAACCAGCTGAGGAGATGGAGATAGAAACACCAACTCAGTCTGGAAAAATGAGCTAATGGATGGATAATGGATTAGCTCCACTGATGGAGTCACTGAAACAAGAGGCGGGGCAAAGAGTAGCAGACAGGTGGGGTCCAGCCTCAGTGTGGAGGGGACTGACGATAGTGACTGTGAGAGCTGTGTGTCTGACATGAAAGACATCTCCCTGAGTCAGACTTCTGATGGGAGAGAAAAACTCTACCCTGCTGTGGCAATTAAAAAATTTTTACGTGATACAAAAAATGTGAAAGGTGTAAATATTGAAACGTATTTTCCTGATGTCAAGACTTTTTATAAGTCAGTTAAATGTCACATGGTAAACAAAGAGAAAACTGGTTTAACAAATCAGGAGATATACAGATTAAAGAAACTGTTGGCAAAGATTAAAAAGCAGTAATAATTATGAAAATGATGACCTCTGTGTTTGCTCTGCTGGTGGTTTTTATTTGTACCAGTCAGATTTTTTACACCATGGGTACTATGAATGGTTATAAGATGTGCTCCCTAAATGTAAACGGAGCAAGAGACCCTAGAAAGAGAGCAGCAGTTTTTGAGACTTAAGCACATAGATGTGATTCTGCTACAAGAAACCCATAGTGATGATTCTAATCAAGTTGACTGGAACAGGGAGTGGAACGGGAGGGTTTTTTTGGATCATGGGTCATCAGTGAGTGCGGGGGTGGGTGTTTTATTTTCTAGAGCTTTCTCCCCAAACTCTGTCAAAGTCGAGTCTTTGCTTGAAGGAAGGGCGTTGGCTGTAATAGCCAAGTTTGACCTTTTTACTGTTGTTGTTGTGAATATTTATGCTCCTAATACAGGAGTTGAAAGAGTACATTTTTTTAATATTGTTAATGAGAAAATAAAAAATCTTAACGTCACAGATTATTTATTTTTGGGGGGTGATTTTAATTGTACTTTAAATGAAGATCTGGATCGGAACCATTTAGAGCCTCACCCTCTGTCGGCACAAAACCTGAAGCGGTTGGTTTGTAATCACGGTCTGGTGGACGTATGGAGAAGGATGCATGCAGACAATATACATGGTCCCACGACTGTGAGGGTAGGATCTCTCTTGCTCGTTTAGACCGATTTTATTGCTTTTCACACCATTTTACTGTTTTTAGTGAATGTAAAATTGTACCTGTTGGTTTTACTGATCATGCTATGGTTGAATGTATGGTTTCAAAGTTGCATGTCGCTTTTAAAAGCGCGTATTGGCATTTTAATTTTACTATGACTGCTGATAGGTGTTTTAGAGATGTCTTAGAGGTTTATTGGGCTGATTTTAGGCAAAGGAAGGGTGATTTTTCATCCCTGAGACAGTGGTGGGATCATGGAAAGATAAAGATAAGGCAACTCTGTCAGCAGTACAGTCTTGGTGTCACCAGTGATATCACCAGATCTCTTAGTGATCTGGAGATTGATATTGTGGAGTGTGAGCGGTTCTGTGAATCCACAGGAAATCAAGGGAATTTTGATGCCTTTAAGACTAAAAGAGCCACTTTGGCTAACCTGCTTGAGACGAAAGTACAGGGCGCGCTGGTACGCTCTAGGGTGAAGAACATCTCCCAGATGGATGCCTCCTCCAGCTTTTTCTTCAGTTTGGAGAAAAAACATGGACAATTAAAAGTCATCCGTTCCCTTCTGTCAGAGGATGGACTAGAGCTGACTGAGCCCAGTGAGATACGGAAGAGGGCGGCTTCTTTCTTCGCTGCACTGTTCCGGAGTGAGCGGGCGGGAGGACGCGACTTCTCTAAGGAGTTTTTAACAGGACTCTCTAAGGGGGTGAACGCCATGTTGGCTAAACCTCTCTCTGTGGATGTACTTGGCGCAGCACTGAAGACCATGCAAGGACAGAAAGCCCCGGGCATTGATGGACTAACAGTAGAGTTTTTTAAAACCTACTGGGACATTTTTTGTAATGATCTGATTGATGTTTTTAATGAATGCCTCGGGTGCGGTGTGCTACCGCTGTCCTGCTGTAGAGCGGTCATCGCGCTTCTGCCAAAGAAGGGGAATCTGCAGGACATCAAGAACTGGCGCCCTGTGTCACTACGCTGTACAGACTATAAGATTTTGTCTAAAGCCCTGGCACTGAGACTGCGGGGAGCCATGGAGGAGGTCATCCATCGCGACCAGGCGTACTGTGTGCCAGGCAGGTCTATGGTAGATAATATCTACCTAATTCGTGATGTTTTGGACGTCTCTGGTTCATTGGAAGCCGATGTTGGCCTGATCTCATTAGATCAAGAAAAGGCTTTTGATCGTGTTGAACACAGCTTTTTATGGGAAACCATGGAGAGTTTTGGGTTAAATGCTGGTTTCGTAGCCATGATCAGGGTGTTATACAGTGACATTGAGAGTGTATTGAAGATTTGACTGGTGAGTGAGGGGGTAATCCCCCGATACTGCCTCAGCATTTGCAGTGGAAGAGAGATGGCCTGAAATATTTGGGCGTATACCTGGGCAATGAAAATATGATAAAGAAAAACTGGGAAGGTATAATGGAGAAAATCACTGAGAAGATGGCAAAGTGGCGGTGGATTCATCCACAAATGTCGTACCGGGGAAGGGTCCTGGTTATTAATAATCTGGTTGCTTCTCAGTTGTGGCATCGCCTGGTGTGTCTAGAGCCACCGTCTGGTTTGCTTGCAGAAATACAGAAAAAACTGACAAATTTTTTCTCGGACAAGTTTCACTGGGTTCCACAAGCTGTCTTGCTTTTACCCAGAGAGGAGGGGGGCCAGGGCCTAGTTCACCTGGCTAGTAGAGCAGCAGCCGCTTTCAGGTTGCAATTTGTAAAACATTTGTTATTCGGTCCTTCTGATTTGGTATGGAGAAGTGTGACATGTTGCGTTTTGAGGCGTCTGGGTGGTTTGGGTCTAGACTTTCGCATGGTTTTTAACAGAGTTTAAATCACCGTGTTTACACACCTTGTCAGATTTTTATCAGAGTGTTTTTAAGACATGTGCTGTTTATAAGTGGACTGGAGGTGAGCACAAATCTTTACATTGGTTGTTGGAAGAACCTTTGATTGATGGTGCAAGACTCGACGTATGTAATCAGTCTCTACCTGGATTATTGAGAGCGTTGTATCATTCTGGACTGGTAAACTTAAAAGGACTTGTGCAGGTGGCTGGGACAACGCTTTCAGATGCTGTCAGTCTGGCCTCAGCACTGAAGGTCAGCTCTGTCCGGTTAATCCAGATGGCGCTAGGACTTTGGAGAGGGAAAATATCTGAGAAGGAGTGGGCTCTTCTGAGGAGGATGGGTGGAGGTGACCTATCACCAGACCCGTCTGATGACCTTCCAGATTTGTTTTTAACTCCTACTTTTGTGGACACTGATGGACCATCATCGGGGACTAACCGTGATGAGAAGTTTTCTCTTTGAGGTGTTGGAAAAAAAAAATTACCTATAGGTTCAAACATGTTCTTGTCTCATACCTCTATTTCTGAGTGTGAACTAAAGTATTTTGAGTTTCAACTTGATTCTTAAAAAAACACAAAATACTTTAGTTGGATGTGTTTTACAGGTCCTCCTGATGCTAAAAACACCAAATGAAACACATTCAACTTCAGTATCCCTTTTTTTTTAGCACCAAGTAGTAACCCACCCAAAAAAAGCTTCACAGAGAACTGACACCAAACCCCAAATTCCCAGTCAATATGGAGCCTGAAATCATTTATCAGGAGTAAAACCCAGAAATAGTCCCATAAACTTTCAAGAAGTGAATAAAGTTTAGAGACTGGGTAAGTGGAACATTTGAGGGTGGCCTGGAGGCCACGATGAGGATCTGGAGGGAGAACTGTTTAGGAATTAGGAATATTCCGGAATAGCGCTATAACTGGTGGCAGCATGTTGGAGTAGCTCTGTGACTTAGCTAGCACTTGCTAGCATTTTTTTATTCTTTTTGAGTATTTCTTGATGGTTTTTTCTTCTGGAAATATTTTCTAAATACTTTTCTTCTGATTTGGGTGCTGTGCTGATCGAGTTTTTTGCTTGATTTGTCACTTTTTTGCCACTTGTTATGATGCGTAACCATGGCAACAAGAGACTTGTTTACAAGTAAGAGCAGCTAACTGACATTTCTAAGGCTGAAATAATCCTCAAATTGAAAGTCTGGATCCCTGATGAGCTCAAAAGAAGAAGACATGGATGCAGAGCAGGAGCAGAGTGAAGAGAGAGAAAGAGGAAGTTTAAACCTTCACTTCCATCAGTCATATTGACAAATGTGAGATCTCTTTGCTAACAAAATGGATGAACTTGAAACTCTGTTGAAATGCAGCATCATGTGTTTCACTGAGACATGGCTAAAGGGACATATCCTGGACTCCAGTGTG
>SSNP01000154.1:748417-763929 GCA_006937955.1 Pachypanchax playfairii | reverse complement strand
GCATGGAGGAATGGGCCAAAATACCAGCAACAGTGTGTGAAAACCTTGTGAAGACTTACAGAAAACGTTTGACCTCTGTCATTGCCAACAAAGGCTATATAACAAAGTATTGAGATTAACTTTTGTTATTGACCAAATACTTATTTTCCACCATAATTTGCAAATAAATTCTTTAAAAATCAGACAATGTGATTTTCTGGATTTTTTTCCTCATTTTGTCTCTCATAGTTGAGGTATACCTATGATGAAAATTACAGGCCTCTCTGATCTTTTTAAGTGGGAGAACTTACACAATTGGTGGCTGACTAAATACTTTTTAGTATATCGCGTGAAACAACAACAACAATGGCGGATATACGTGTGTTTTTGTACTTTGCACTCTGTCTATGGTTCATTTTGGTTGGTTTGATTTTTGGTTCTTGTGGAGGAAGTCGCCATTGTCCAAAGTCAATTGTATTTTAAAATAAAATATTTGTATTGTTGCTGGGAGTTTTTTAAAAGCCTTTTGCGGGAGCGCTTCTGAATCACACCACGTGGACACCACACACAGCCGGGCCAATCAGGGGCTACCACTACGTAGTAGTCGTGTCACTGGTAGCAGTTTACTGGACCAATCAGTAGACAGGTGGGCGTGTGGGCCCGCTTTAGGCCGCTTCGGACCATCGAGGAGGTGGTCTGAAAAAAGAGTCCGGGTTGGCGCGAAATGACGCGGTTTAGACCCGAGAAAGGCGGTGGAAAAGGGTCCGCAGAGGGCTAAAGTGAACCGAGCCGCACCGTGTTCTGTCGGTGGAAAAGCGGCATAAATGTCTCTCTCTGTCTGATCTATTATGACATCCGTGGACACGACCGTAGTTCACCATTTTGCCATTTTCTGCACTTTTGCTGTGGGTGTTTTGCTGGTGTTTTGACGAGAGGCATCCGGCGCATCCCTCTGTCATGGCCGACTTCCGGAAACGTGATGTCACGAGAATAGACCCTATAGTTCTGCTTTATATGTTTTGGTAATAGTTATTCGTAATATTAATACTACATAATTATTCCTAAGTATGTAGTGTCATAACTACATCTCTGATATTTATAAAAACCCAAACCATCTGAAAATCAGTGTAAATTTATAGTTATATAATAATAATTATAAGTTATAGTAATTTAAAAAGTTAATGCAGTATAAACACTGTGATGAGTGGGAGCTGCTCGTCTGGTTGCTGCTTGTGCACGTTTGACTCCATTGATCAGCAGCAGCGACGAGCCATCTAGTATTTTGTCTGGTGAGGTGTTCTGGGTACGCTGCACCAGGAGGAGGCTCGTGAGACGATCCAGAATGTGCTGAACGGACTAGAAGTCCCTCGGCTGTCCCGGGAATGCCTCTGGATTCCCACAGAGGAGCTGGCTGTTGTAGCTGGGGAGAGCTGCTGCCCCCCGACCCGGATAAGCGGAGAATGGATCGGCTCGAATTGATACGGCTCAGGGTCGTTGGGCTCCATAAAGCCTCCCTCTACCTCCGGTGACGGTGGAGGAGAGAAAACATCCACCTCAACAGATCAATCAGTCTCTAAACTGTCAACGTAACTTTGGTCACTATCCGTGTTTCAGTGTCAAATTAAGCTAGCTGTCCTCCTGCTGTACCCCACCTGCGCCAGCGTCCTCGTCCTCCTGCTCATCTTCTACACAGCAACGCCCCTCTGTTCATCAGGGCCCCTCCCACTTCTGGAGGATTAGGCTTGTTTGGGGAGGGACTAGACTTTCTCATGGGGTGCAATTACACTTTAAAACAATGATAGTAGCAGTTAAGAAAATTATCAGAAAGAACTGAGTCCCCAAAAGGACAACAGTTGATAGAGATCATAGAGGTGATCTAGAAAATGGAAAGACTGAATTTGCAGTAAAATTTGTAGAAATTGATTCTTTATAAAGACCTTCATGTGATGGACTTAACTGTATGAGAACTGTCATGTCTAAATGTTTTGTTGTTTGACTTTAACTCTTTCAGTGCCACTTTCAGATTTCATATCCCCCTCAGTTCCAGAGATATTGAACATTTTTACTGATTTTTGAAGACCCACAGAATATTTTCTACTATGACTGTGAATTCTGAAACCATCAGCACAAAATTTAGTCTTTCTTCTTTCAAAAGCAACAAAACAAAAATGTTTCTACATCTTTCTGTTATTTAGTAATCTGCAGTACAAAAGAGGAACTTTTACACGTTTCAGGACTAAAAGCTGAGATAAAGAGAGTTTTGTATAAAGAGGTTTTTCAAGCAGATCAGTGACTTTGATGTAAATATTTCATGTTTCAATGATTCATGTAACATCTGAACTATGTTTTAATACTATGAAAGTAAAAAAGTACTTTTGATAGTTTATTTTATGTCTAAAAAGAGTCATTTATAGACAATTTCAACATTTGAATAAAATATAAGAAAAAAAGCAGCAAATTTCTGATTCAAATACTTTGTGTGTGTGTGTGTGTGTGTGTGCGTACGTGTGCGCGCATGTGCACGTGTGACTGCCGCAACTCCACCCCCTCTGGCCATTCCTTTGTTTATGAACACTTACTGTGTTCTTTATGAGGTGAATCGTTCTTTATTTTGCTCCCTGCTGCCTTTAGAAGATCCTAACAGCAGATACTTGTCAGATAAATCCACCTCAGCTTCACTAGAATCACCAGAAGAACCTCAACGTCAGGCTGAAGACATCACAAGTCTGAAAACGACGAGCTGGATCAAAAACCCCGTCATCTTCGACACAATACTGGTTCCCGGAAGATCCGGTAGACACGCTGGAGGGATTTTATCCATGTAATAAACTCCACCACCTTCTCAATTCCATCAATTCTATACTAGTTTGTAATAACTCTGAACAATCAGATCGGGTTACAGCTGCTCACAGACTCTGAATCTCTTCATCATTCACCGTCTGTCTTGTCCTGAGTGTCTGGCTCCGCCCCCACTGCACACAGCTTATAACACTGTAAATAATAAGTGATCTCACCCAGAGAAGTGCACCACTGCCCCCTCCTGGATCATATGACTAAATACAGCATGTAATGAGTTCATATTCAGCGAGCAGCTGACCCAGAATACTTTGTGGGGTTTAAGCCAATAAAAGCTCAACGTACGTCTGTATGTCTATGGCACAGAGCATTAGGATTTAGTTAAACGTCTACGTCTATGGCACTGAATGTTAAGTTCAATCTCTGTTCTTATGTTCATTGATAGAGTAGAGAAAGGACATCAATTATACACGTTCATGCTTTAAAGATCTCTTCTGTGTGACTTATGTGTGCAGGTGCTCATGCAGGCCCTGCTATCTGATTGTTTCAGTTACATGCTCTTTCCCAGAACTCCCTGTTTTCTCTAATCCAAGGTAACTGTTAGGAGACAGCTACAACTGGCTCCACTGATTTGGGAGTGACGATTTACTGTTATCTGTTATTTGTTATTGCTGTGTCTAAAGAGAATAAAAAGACTGAGCTGGGTAGAGCTGTCAGAGGAGGTGCCAGAGCGGAGCTGACACACTCTCCCCAGCTGGGTTATTGAACCAATCTTCTTGAGTGATTGTATTTCTTATATTTTCTATAATAAAAGGTTTTGATAGAATAATGAAAAAACCTAATATTCATAAAAGACAAAAATAAAGAGTTTTAAAATAAATAATAGATATAAAAACACCACAAACATGTCAATAATCATGTAAGTTTTCATAAAGACAAGTTTAACCTCCTCATATACCACACACATTGTACTAAAACTGTAGACTTTCTAAATAATGCACAACCATGACCAAATGGTCTGGAACCAGAGACTTCCTGAGATCTAACCGTAGAGCTATAGAACTCAGTTCCGGTCCTCAGGTCCCTTGTCCTGCAGGTTTTAAGCGTTTCTCTGCTTGAAGACTTCTGGTTTAAATAAATGTAGTTCAACAGATCCCTGTTGATCAGCCATCAACTGAAATCAGGTGTGTTGAGGCAGGACCCACAAGGTCCGGCATGTTTTGGTACTTGGTTCAACCCATCTGGCCCCAGAGACTACAGGCCAGTTACCCTGATGTCACATGTTATGAAGGTCCTGGGGAGACTGGTTCTGACCCACTTTGAATCCAAGTTAAGAACTGGTTAGACTTCCTCCAGATTGTGTACCAGCCTTGTTTGGACACATATGAGGTCATTGATCTGCTGTAGCACGTTCACCTGGTTTTTCACCTGGCTGGGGGTGGAGCCTCCATTAAAATCCCACTCTCTGATGTTTGCAGACATGTTGAAGGGTTTGAGTTAGTCCACACTGCTGAGTAAGCATATCTGCTGTCTCCTGACTCACCGGTCATCTGGCCTCAGTAAATCCTGCTAGGCAGCCTGGTGTAAGACAGGAGTACCACAGGACATGGTCTTGTCTCCATTTCACTCTTTACATTTCAGGCAGAGTTAATACCAGAAACATCTGTAGGCTCAATAAACAGCCACCAAACCCTCTGACTACCACCAAACAAACACCAAACCCTCTGACTACCACCAAACAGCCACCGGACCCTCTGAAAAAGATCAATTGATCCGAACAGGATTAAACCTTCCGGTTACCAGACAACCCGCTCTACCACCTGAGCTATGGTCAAGATAGATCATCATCTCCTGCTGCTTCTTCCTGAAGGACTTTGAGAGAACCTCATCTGGACTCAGAGGGAAAGTCCTCAAATCTATTCAGGGGCCTCAAAAGCACCAACCAGTTAAAATAAAAAAAATCAAGACCAAAACAACGTGTGTGTGTGAGTGTTTGTGTATGTGTGTATTTTTGTATATGTATGTGTGTGAGTTTGTGTATATGTGTGTGTATATGTGTGTGTGTGTGTGTGTGGGTTTGTATTTCTGACCTCCTGGGGACCCGTTTCACTACTACTGCTACTACTACTACTACTGCTACTACTACTACTACTACTACTACTACTGCTACTACTACTACTGCTACTACTACTACTACTACTACTGCTACTGCTACTACTGCTACTACTACTACTACTACTACTACTACTGCTACTACTACTACTACTGCTACTACTACTACTGCTACTACTACTACTACTGCTACTACTACTACTACTACTACTACTACTACTACTACTACTACTACTACTGTCATTTAGCAGACGCTTTTATCCAAAGCGACTTACATTGAGAGAACATACAAGCAAGAAATCAAAGAGAAGGAAACAATATAAGGAGGTGGACTGTTTGGAGTCCAGTTTAATTCCGACGCTGATACATCAAGTGCTTTTTTTTTTTTTTTTCCCTTGTAGAGATAAACGCCCAAATCGCTATCATAAATCATAAATTAATCCTACATTAACACTGAAAGTGTTCTTTAAAGAGGTGAGTCTTAAGTCTGCTCTTAAAAGTAGGTGCCGACTCTGAGGATCGGACCGGATTTCTGAATCCAAATTTGTTTTTAGATCTTTTGTGAAGATTTTTATTGATGCCTGAAGGAAACTGAAAAAAACAGAAAACAAACCTACAAACATTTGAACACATGAATACTTCTACAGTTNCTGACTTTTACTATCTTTCTGGGGTCCGATGGTTCTTGTGGGGACCGAAGCCTGGTCCCCATGAGGGGGACTCCCCTTTTTAGGGTTAGGGGTTAGGTTTATAGGTATGGTGTGAATAGAGTTTTAGTTAGTCTTAGGGTTAGTTATAGATCAGTAATGGTTAAGGTTAGGAAAAGGGTTTGGGTTAGGTATAAATCTAGTTACTAAAATCAATGGAAGTCAATGGACGGTCCCCATAAGGATACCAAAACACACTTGTGGGTATGTGTATGTGTGTTTGTGTGGGGGGGTGTTTGTGTAGATGTGTGTGTGTGTTTGTATGGGGGGTGTGTGTGTGTAGGTGTGAGTGTGTGTCAGTGTGTGGGCATAGGGCGTACATACAGTGAGTGCAGCAGGATGTGTGTATCCATCCAGATGTGTGTGGTTCAGCTCAGTGCTGTGTCTATGGGTCATGTGATCAAGGGTGTGGTCAATAGGTGGATTCTCATCGTCTTGGTAGCGATACTTCTGCAGAGACACAGGTGAGACCAGGTGTTAGGAGTAGATTTCCAATAGAAAATAAATTGGAGTGTTCTTTTTCAGGATTGTGTTCAGCACAAACAGCAGTTAATTTCTTCTACTACTACTACTACTACTACTACTACTACTACTACTACTGTCATTTAGCAGACGCTTTTATCCAAAGCGACTTACATTGAGAGAACATACAAGCAAGAAATCAAAGAGAAGGAAACAATATAAGGAGGCGGACTGTTTGGAGTCCAGTTTAATTCCGACGCTGAAACATCAAGTGTATCAACTTTTTTTTTTTTTTTTTTTTGTAGAGATAAATTCTCAAATCGCTATCATAAATCATAAATTAATCCTACATTAAGACTGAAAGTGTTCTTTAAAGAGGTGAGTCTTAAGTCTGCTCTTAAAAGTAGCTGCAGACTCTGAGGATCGGACCGGATTTCTGAATCCAAATTTGTTTTTAGATCTTTTGTGAAGATTTTTATTGATGCCTGAAGGAAACTGAAAAAAACAGAAAACAAACCTACAAACATTTGAACACATGAATACTTCTACAGTTTGTTCAGCCAACATTACATCACTCCTAGTTTCATTTTTTACAACTGTGATTCATAATTCACAATTGGACATTTGAACACATGGGGTCAGCATGTTCTCTGGCAGTCTAATCCTATAACAGCATAAATAAAGGGAAATCTCAAGATAACCTAAGCCAGTGCTTCTCAATTATTTTCTGTCGCGACCCCCCAGGACGAAGAAAACAATTCATGCCCCCACCAACTCACGGCCACAATTTTAAATAGTATAAATTTGTGTATTAAAGATTCCATTTCATACAAATTTCAGGACTTTGTAGTTATTTCTTAAATAATAACCAGTAACATGAAACATTTTATATCTAAAAAATGTCAGGAAACACTGATTAACAGACCTTTCAATCTATCTGCATTAAAATTCGGGTGGTTCCGGCTCGATTCATCAGGCAGCTTTGGCAGCAGCTGGTTCATATTCATTATTTGAATTTGCTGGACTCTGATTGGCTAACAAACTAGCCTATGAGAGCAAGGTATACTGTTTCCTGCCCCGCTGCACATGGTAACATCAGATGATTTATTTTCCTGTTTGCTACGTCTTATGCTAACAGCTTTTAGCCAGCAGCATGCTAGGTGTGGTTTCAACTGCAGGAGCTGATGAATACTAACGAACTAAGGAGTTGTGATGTAACAGATACAGGCCGTTAGAACTCGGGAGAACTCGGGTTTTATCACCACCTGCGTAGTTTGAGAGATTAAAACTGAAAGAGAAGTTGTTGACCTGTTTTCACCCACTATGAAGGTAAGAACACCTGTGGAGCTAAAATATTCAACAGAAACCTCAGAAAAACTGTTTTTAATGGACGGGATTCTTTTAAGTTTGGCAAGGAGGAGCATCAGGAAACACATCTATTCCATGTGCTGCTCAACGTCGCCCACCCATCTAGTCCCTGTTTAACCAAAACAAGAGCTGCGTCTGGATTCTCAGCAGCAAGTCAAGCTCATTACCTGTGCAGGTTGAGCCTCACCAGGGTTGCTCCTTGTCTCCTATCCTGTTTGTGGTACTCTTGGACAGGATCGAAAGTTGCAGCCGTGGTGAAGAATATCTGATTAAAGAGCCTCAAGATTTTGCCTCTGCTCTTTGCAGATGATGAGTTTCTATTGGCGTCCTTGAGTCATGACCTTCAGCATGCACTGAGTTCACATGTGAAGCAGCCAGGATGAGAGATAGCTCCTTCAAATCTGAGGTCATATTCTCAACTGTTATGACTCTGAGATGTTGGGTTTTTATTTCTTCTATTTTTCTCTTGTGAGTTACTTTGTCTTTCAGTTCATTGTTTCTTATGATTAGTTATGGGGTTAGTTTTGGGTTATTGTCTCCTTCTGTCCTCTTCCGTGTCCTCCTGTTTCTCCCATGGTCTGTTTTGCCCGCTGTTGTGTGTCTTCCTGTTTTACTTTTATTTTGACATCTTATGACTTATGACATTTTGTCAAATAAATAAGCACCGTGTGTTTAATACGTGTATGCATGAGCACTATCTAGCCCCCCCCCACGCGGTCAGATACATTAATTTTCATGTGTTTAAACCAGGAATAATAGACAGAGTGTTTCTGGATTGGAGGGAAAAGAGACTGAGACATTGAGGACTTGAGTATAGATGACAGATTACATCATTCCTACAGAAAAGAAATCTATTACCTCACTCACATTTATTCTGTTATCTTCAAGTAAAAATTTCGTTCCCCCCCCGTACCCTGTAGGACCTGGTCATAAGCCTTCTGTAAGTCCACACAACAAATGGACTGGAGAGTTTTAAAGCTGTTCCTGTTTGTATGTTTGTAACACTAAACTTCATGATGCTGAAACAAGTTTAATCTGATGTTTATACAGATCTACTGGAATCACATGACCTGAACTCTTAACCTGTTTCCTGTTAGGTTGGTAACACCGTCTGCAGGTTAAACACCGACCGGTTACAGCTGGAATAAAACTCCAACATCTGTACTAACAGAAACCTTTGTGTTCCTGCTTGGCTAACAGCTAGCTTCAGCTAAAACACATGCTAACACACACGAGGAGGCGGGATGCTGATGGAACACATGACAGACGCACCAAACACACCCACTAAACATTGATAGTAATGTGAACACACTCGCATGCTGCATGAGGACACACGTGTTCCATACATGAGGCTCAGCTCCTACCTTGGTGGTGACGATGCAGAGGCAGTCCATATCCACACACACACACACGCGCTGTCTCACTCTCACTCTCTCTCTCACACACACACACACACTGTCTCTCACTCTCCCTCTCTCTCTCACACACACACACTGTCTCTCACTCTCCCTCTCTCTCTCACACACACACACACGCTGTCTCTCTCTCTCTCTCTCTCTCTCACACACACACACTGTCTCTCTCTCTCTCTCACACACACACACACACACACACACTGTCTCTCTTTCTCCCTCTCTCTCTCACACACACACACACAAATGTCCCGCCTTTCATCTCAGATGATTTTCTGAAGAGAGAGCTGTCCAGGCATGGGAAGGTTGTTTCTCCTATAAGAAAAGTTCTGTCTGGATGCAAGTCTCTTTTACTGAGCCATGTTGTGTCGCACAGGCGGCAGCTCTTCATGATCCTGCCAAACAAGTCAGAAGAACTTAATCTGAGACTCCACGTTAAAGTGGAGGATTTTGATTATGTTCTATTCGCTACTTCTTCTGCCATGAAATGTTTTGGATGTGGGGAGGAGGGACACACGGTCAAGGTGTGTCCGCAGAAGGAAGGATCTGCCCCTGTGAAAGGAAGGAAAGAACCTTTCAGCTCTACTGAGCAAAACGGGTCAAGTAACCAGAAATCATCTGAACCTAGTACTGTTAACTCTAGTACAGCTGAACAAAGTACAACAGTCAGTACTGAGAGTACTAGTTCGGAGAGCAGGGGGGAGAATCAGACTGAGGGTGAACATCCTCAATCCCAGCCTGATAATAAGCAGGATGAAAAGGAGGACAAGACAGGAGAAACAAACGAAGAAATAGTTTTAGACAAGTTACAAGAATCCAGTTCTGATTTGGCAGGAGGTTCTGAAAGTGGAGAAGGAAAGGAAAAGGTGAAGGAAAGCAGTGTACAGAATAGTGAGGATGCAGTCTTTGCAAAACCAGCTGAGGACATGGACGTGGACACNCGACTGATGGATAAGGAGTTGGAGTCCCTGGAAAAAATGAGTGGACATGAACTGACAGCTTTTTCAACTATTGAACCCCCGGACATGTTGTTGAACATTCCTTTTACGAACTCGGATGGTCCTCTACTACAATCGATGTGTGGAGGAAAGATGTCCCTTCTTAATGCTGGGAAACAAGCACTATATATAAACTGTGTAAAGACTATTAACAAGGAGAAACTCAAAGGACTCTCATCCTCAGTGTGGTCGAAGAGATTTGGCATACATAATCCAATATGGTCGACATTGTATGTTTCCCCACTGAAAAAAAGGACTGGGGATCTGCAGTGGAGAATCTTACATGGAGCAATTGCAACAAATGCATTTTTGTCCAAGTTAAATGTTAATGTGTCTGATGCTTGCCCTTTTTGTGGTTTATTTGAGAATATTTTTCATATTTTTACTGGTTGTAAAAGGCTTGACCCTCTTTTTAAAACTTTTAAGCATATTTTTCGTGTTTTTGGTACAATTTTTTCTTTCACAGGTTTTATTGGTGGAATGAAAACGAATAAGAAAAACAAAATCAGGAACAGAGTGTTACACTTTCTAATAGGTGAAGCAAAATTGGCAATTTATCTTTCTCGGAGAGATAAATTGCAGAATGAACAAGCGTATGATGTGGTGAAAGTATGGAAAATAAATGTTAGAGCAAGGCTGATAATTGAATTTGCATACTCTTCTATATGTCAGGACGTGGAAGGTTTTATGAAGACATGGTCTGAGAAGGGTGTTCTCTGTCAGGTTGTTGATGGTAAATTGGAGTTTGGACATGTGTTGTTGTAACGTGTTGTTAAATAGTACACCTGTGTGAATAAATGGAGTTTAAATCTCTCTCTCTCTCCCCCCCTCTCTCTCTCTCCCTCTCTCTCCCTCCCTCTCTCTCCCTCTCTCCCCCCCTCTCTCTCTCTCTCTCTCTCTCTCTGAGTGGAAGTGGAGTGGCAGGTGGGAGAAAGCGTTCTGAGCGAGTGTGGTTTTCCAAACTTTTCTAGTTATTGTTTGTATTTTGGTTTTGTGCGTTTTTAAGTTTTCAGTGTTTATTGTTGGTGGAGAGATCGTGAGCCAGCCTGGGCGGTGTTGTTCGCCGACGCCATGGCTGGTGCGGGTGGCTTCGCATGGTGTCAGGGTGAACACCGGCTTCCCGTGCAGCGTGGAGGAGGTCGCCATGGCGGTAGGGAATGTGGTCGGTCCTGTGGTCCTGTTTGTTGCTAAGATTGAGCAGGCAAATAGACTTGTTGAGGAGGGAATCATCGTAGGGGGGGCGTTTGTACAGGTGGTCCCGCTGGCTCAGCCGGCCACCCGGGTCGTCCTGTCAAATGTCCCGCCTTTCATCTCAGATGATTTTCTGAAGAGAGAGTTGTCCAGGCATGGGAAGGTTGTTTCTCCTATAAGAAAAGTTCTGTCTGGATGCAAGTCTCCTTTACTGAGTCATGTTGTGTCACACAGGCGGCAGCTCTTCATGATCCTGCCAAACAAGTCAGAAGAACTTAATCTGAGACTCCACGTTAAAGTGGAGGATTTTGATTATGTTCTATTCGCTACTTCTTCTGCCATGAAATGTTTTGGATGTGGGGAGGAGGGACACACGGTCAAGGCGTGTCCGCAGAAGGAAGGATCTGCCCCTGTGAATGGAAGGAAAGAACCTTTCAGCTCTACTGAGAAAAACGGGTCAAGTAACCAGAAATCATCTGAACTTAGTACTGTTAACCCTAGTACAGCTGAACAAAGTACAACAGTCAGTACTGAGAGTACTAGTTCGGAGAGCAGGGGGGAGAATCAGACTGAGGGTGAACATCCTCAATCCCAGCCTGATAATAAGCAGGATGAAAAGGAGGACAAGACAGGAGAAACAAACGAAGAAATAGTTTTAGACAAGTTACAAGAATCCAGTTCTGATTTGGCAGGAGGTTCTGAAAGTGGAGAAGGAAATGAAAAGGTGAAGGAAAGCAGTGTACAGAATATTGAGGATGCAGTCTTTGCAAAACCAGCTGAGGACATGGACGTGGACACGGTGACTCAAGCTGAGAAAAAAAGCTCTATAAAAAGACGTGTGTCCACTGATGGAGTCACTGAAACAAGAGGCAACAGTGTGGAGGGAACTGACGATAGTGACTGTGAGAGCTGTGTGTCTGATATGAGTGACATCTCCCTGAGTCAGACTTCTGATGGGAGAGAAAAACTCTACCCTGCTGTGGCAATTAAAAAATTTTACATGATACAAAAAATGTGAAAGGTGTAAATATTGAAACATATTTTCCTGATGTCAAGACTTTTTATAAGTCAGTTAAATGTCACATGGTGAACAAAGAGAAAACTGGTTTAACAAATCAGGAGATATACAGATTAAAGAAACTGTTGGCAAAGATTAAAAAGCAGTAATAATGATGAAAATAATGACCTCTGTGTTTGCTCTGCTGGTGGTTTTTATTTGTACCAGTCAGATTTTTTACACCATGGGTACTATGAATGGTTTTAAGATGTGCTCCCTAAATGTAAACGGAGCAAGAGACCCTAGAAAGAGAGCAGCACTTTTTGAGACTTTAAAACTTAAACACATAGATGTGATCCTGCTACAAGAAACTCATAGTGATGATTCTAATCAAGTTGACTGGAACAGGGAGTGGAACGGGAGGGTTTTTTGGATCATGAGTCATCAGTGAGTGCGGGGGTGGGTGTTTTATTTTCTAGAGCTTTTCTCCCCAAACTCTGTCAAAGTTGAGTCTTTGGTTGAAGGAAGGGCGTTGGCTGTAATAGCCAAGTTTGACCTTTTTACTGTTGTTGTTGTGAATATTTATGCTCCTAATACAGGAGTTGAAAGAGTACGGTTTTTAATATTGTTAATGAGAAAATGAAAAATCTTAACGTCACAGATTATTTATTTTTGGGGGGTGATTTTAATTGTACTTTAAATGAAGATCTGGATCGGAACCATTTAGAGCCTCACCCTCTGTCGGCACAAAACCTGAAGCGGTTGGTTTGTAATCACGGTCTGGTAGATGTATGGAGAAGGATGACTGCAGATAATATACGTGGTCCCACCACTGTGAAGGTAGGATCTCTCTTGCTCGTTTAGATCGATTTTATTGCTTTTCACACCATTTTACTGTTTTTAGTGGATGTAAAATTGTACCTGTTGGTTTTACTGATCATGCTATGGTTGAATGTATGGTTTCAAAGTTGCATGTCGCTTTTAAAAGTGCATATTGGCATTTTAATTTTACTATGACTGCTGATAGGTGTTTTAGAGATGTCTTAGAGTTTTATTGGGCTGATTTTAGGCAAAGGAAGGGTGATTTTTCATCCCTGAGACAGTGGTGGGATCATGGGAAGATAAAAATAAGGCAACTCTGTCAGCAGTACAGTCTTGGTGTCACCAGTGATATCACCAGATCTCTTAGTGATCTGGAGATTGATATTGTGGAGTGTGAGCGGTTGTGTGAATCCACAGGAAATCAATGGAATTTTGATGCCCTTAAGACTAAAAGAGCCACTTTGGCTAACCTGCTTGAGACGAAAGTACAGGGCGCGCTGGTACGCTCTAGGGTGAAGAACATCTCCCAGATGGATGCCTCCTCCAGCTTTTTCTTCAGTTTGGAGAAAAAACATGGACAATTAAAAGTCATCCGTTCCCTGCTGTCAGAGGATGGACTAGAGCTGACTGAGCCCAGTGAGATACGGAAGAGGGAGGCTTCTTTCTTCGCTGCACTGTTCCGGAGTGAGCGGGCGGGAGGACGCGACTTCTCTAAGGAGTTTTTAACAGGACTACCAAAAGTCTCTGAGGGGGTGAACACCAGGTTGACTAAACCTCTGTCTGTGGATGAACTTGGCGCAGCACTGAAGACCATGCAAGGACAGAAGGCCCCGGGCATTGATGGACTAACAGTAGAGTTTTTTAAAACCTACTGGGACATGAATGCCTCGGGTGCGGTGTGCTACCGCTGTCCTGCCGTAGAGCGGTCATCGCTCTTCTGCCAAAGAAAGGGAATCTGAAGGACATCAAGAACTGGCGCCCTGTGTCACTACTCTGTACGGACTATAAGATTTTGTCTAAAGCCCTGGCACTGAGACTGAGGGGAGCTATGGAGGAGGTCATCCATCGCGACCAGGCGTACTGTGTGCCAGGCAGGTCTATGGTAGATAATATCTACCTAATTCGTGATGTTTTGGACGTCTCTGGCTCATTGGAAGCCGATGTTGGCCTGATCTCATTAGATCAAGAAAAGGCTTTTGACCGTGTTGAACACAGCTTTCTATGGGAAACCATGGAGAGTTTTGGGTTCAATGCTAGTTTCGTAGCCATGATAAGGGTGTTATACAGTGACATTGAGAGTGTATTGAAGATTAACAGCAGCCTGTGTGCTTCTTTTAAGGTGTGTAGAGGTGTCAGGCAGGGTTGTGCACTGTCTGGGATGCTCTATGCTCTTTCCCTGGAACCCCTCCTCTGCAAACTCAGGTCAGCCATGAGTGGTTTAACGTTGCCTGGTTGCACTGACAGGTTTGTATTATCGGCATACGCCTACGATGTTGTTGTTTTTATTAAAAATCAGTCTGATATTGGGACTCTGATTCCGGGTTAGGAGTCGAATAAATTACAAAAAGGGCCCGCCCACTTCCGGGTTAGGCCCCACCCAGTACGAGTACAGCTACAGATAGATAATATCATATAGTTAACAGATACAGATAATGTTGTACTCGGTCATCCCTAAAAATAGTACGCATTTCGGGGAAGTATTTGAAGAATCCTTGGAATTTGGACAGTTCTCGTTGCAACAGTGTCACGTAACATTCTTAAAATGCGACCTTAGAAGAATGCAGACCCTGAATTTGGACACAGCCATAATTGCTGCAGTTTAGATTCCAAGAAGCCTCCATGGACGAATGAAAAGGGTTGAAATAGATAAAAACCTACTTTAAAACAACAACATGCCACTTTAACAACAAACTACCACTAAAAACCAAGTTTATACAGAGCGCATAACACTGCACCACACTCCTTCACATAGTTACTAGTCAAAATAATCTTTAAAGAACAACTAACCCCCCCTGCCAGAGACTTACTTCCGCCTCAGTGAGATTTCAAAACTGGCGCTGAAATGGGCGTGCCGGGAGGACTGAGGGGCACGAGCGGGAGGGGGCTAATGGGCGGGGTTTGGGCTGTGATTGACAGTTGGCTTTGGCGCTGACACTGACAGCTAAAGTGCATAATGGCAAGCGATAGCGAGTCAAGTTTTGCAACAGAGAGATCCTTTGAGGTGGAAGATTTTTCTCCACCTCCCTCCCCTGAGATGGAGGTTCTGGAGGAGGGTTCGGTGGTGGACGCTAGCGGCCCTGAGCCGTATCGCTTCGAGCCGCGAGCTCCAGCGAGGCCCCATACGGTGCTGCGGAGGCTGCCACCGAACCCACGCTGGAGCTCGCGGCTCAGGGCCGCTAGTGTCCGCCACCGAACCCTCCTCCAGAACCTCCATGGTAAATGGCGTTAGCATGATTGCTGATGGGTCTCTGATATAAAAGGAAATACATATATATTACACGTTTTTCAGTATTTGCTCTTATCTAAGAGACCCATCAGCAATATGTATATATATATGTGTGTGTGTGTATATATATATATATATATACAGTATATGTGTGTGTGTATATATATATATATATATATATATATATATATATATACAGTATATGTGTGTGTGTATATATAT
>SSNP01000154.1:665041-739414 GCA_006937955.1 Pachypanchax playfairii | reverse complement strand
CCTGGTCCCCTTGCAGAAAAACAGCCCCAAAGCATGATGTTTCCACCCCCATGCTTTACAGTAGGTATGGTGTTCTTTGGATCCAACTCAGCATTCTTTCCCCTCCAAACACGACAAGTTGAGTTTCTACCAAAAAGTTCTATTTTGGTTTCATCTGACCATATGATGTTCTCCCAATCCTCTTCTGGATCATCCAAATGCTCTCTAGCAAACCGCAGACGGGCCTGGACGTGTCCTGGCTTCAGCAGGGGGACACGTCTGGCACTGCAGGATTTGAGTCCCTGGCGGCGTAGTGTGTTACTGATGGTAGCCTTTGTTACTTTGGTCCCAGCTCTCTGCAGGTCATTCACTAGGTCCCTCCGTGTGGTTCTGGGATTTTTGCTCACCGTTCTTGTGATCATTTTGACCCCACGGGGTGAGATCTTGCGTGGAGCCCCAGATCGAGGGAGATTATCAGTGGTCTTGTATGTCTTCCATTTTCTAATAATTGCTCCCACAGTTGATTTCTTCACACCAAGCTGCTTACCTATTGCAGATTCAGTCTTCCCAGCCTGGTGAAGGTCTACAATTTTGTTTCTGGTGTCCTTTGACAGCTCTTTGGTCTTGGCCATAGTGGAGTTTGGAGCGTGACTGTTTGAGGTTGTGGACAGGTGTCTTTTATACTGATAACGAGTTAACACAGGTGCCATTAATACAGGTAACGAGTGGAGGACCGAGGAGCCTCTTAAAGAAGTTACAGGTCTGTGAAAGCCAGAAATCTTACTTGTTTGTAGGTGACCAAATACTTATTTTCCACCATAATTTGCAAATAAATTCTTTAAAAATCAGACAATGTGATTTTCTGGATTTTTTTTCCTCATTTTGTCTCTCATAGTTGAGGTATACCTATGATGAAAATTACAGGCCTCTCTGATCTTTTTAAGTGGGAGAACTTACACAATTGGTGGCTGACTAAATACTTTTTTGCCCCACTGTACATAAGCACGTATAAACCTATGTGTTAGAAAAAAGATGAATAAGACTACATTGGGGTCTGAGGAGATAAAAAAAAGGTCCTCACACCCAGTGCCCACAAGGGGGGGGGGGTGCGCTGGATGGAAGCACAAAAAACACTCCAGTGGGGGGGGGGGGGGTTTAACAGATACCACGCACACACGGTGAGGTAATTGAGGGGGCGTGTCTGCGATCTATGATTATGTAATGTGTTGCAATGTAAACACTGTCGCTGAGCAATGCACTCAGATGTTTTTGTCAGGAAGTCTCTGACCTTGAGAAAGTCTGTCTTCCAGCTTCAGTGTTTGGAGTGAGAAGGGGAGGGGAGGGGGACCGAGTGTCCCATCTGCATTCTCCTCAGGGGAGTTTGGAGTGTTGACCTTCGGTCCAGCCAAAACAAGATAAGTTTTAGACAGAAACTGCAGAATTCAGCAGCACTTTCTGTCTCTTATGGTAGACTTATTCCAGTGGAGAGTCCGAAACAGCCAATCAATCACTCCTCCACATAGAACCGAACCTGCAGCTTCCCCAAGATGACACCCATCCTTCCAGTGAGATCCTAAACACATCATTCTGTGACGAGACGCTGCTCTTTTATATCCCATAACGACAGAATCATGACGTCACGTTTAGAGAAAATAAGGTTTCAGCCAATAGCAATGCCTGATTCAAATTCAAGCGCAGTGTAACGTTTTAACCTGAAGAGGGCGCTCCACTAACGGTTTTTGGTAGAAAATGAATAGTTTTATAAAAATGTGCTAAAATACCAAAAGCAAGACCCAGAAATGTAGACAGGACTATTAAACACTCATTTATAGAGTTTATCAGCAAAAATAAGTTGATTTGGGGGGAAGTTAAACTTTACAACAATGTTTACAACACAGTAACTGTAAATGAACCTGTCTGCAGGAGGCCTGCAGGAAGCCACAACAAGTTTGTGGTCATAATGGTGAGACCTACGACACGGTGTGTCATGCCTTCTCTGACCGCGTGGCTGTTGACTACGAGGGCCCCTGTCGCACTGTAGGGACCATGTCCAGCACAAGCCTTGATTCAGCGTGCAGTCTGATTACCTGTCCTACAGTACCAACTCCAGGCTGCCAGCCCATCATCCCACCAGGTGAGTGGATCGACACCAGCAGTTAGCGAGGGAGTGGGAGTGCAGAGTGACCCCTGACCTCTGTTTCCAGGAGCCTGTTGTCCCATATGTGCGAGCATGCTACAGATCCTCTGGAGCCAGAAGCTGATGAACACCTTCTCTAAGGTATGGAATAATCAGATCTCAGCTGTTCTCTGTTTATGTCAGGAGTCTGTGATCTGTAGGTTTGTTTACAGAGCAGAACATTCAGTCTGCGTTCACACAGAATCACAGGCTGCAAAGAAAAACCAACAATGTTGTATCAAAAAGGGTTTGTAAGGACTTGACCTGGATCTGTGAGGTCCTGGTGGGACTTAGTGTACCTACACAACATGTCCACATGGGGGCTGTGTTTGTTTGCCTCATACAGGGAGGCTGATTGAAATGATCATATAACCCTGTCTGTCTGTGACCTGTTTCCTCTGCAGCTCAATAAGAACCAGCCTGTGGTCGTCCACGATCTACTTCAGACTCTGCGGCTTTATGTTTCTGTACCACAGTGTGATGTTTTTGGCTACCTGAGTATAGACCACCAGTTGGTGGTCCTTATTGCCCCAGTAGACCACCAGCCAACCCCACTGCAGGTAACAAATGCATACACTGTCCAAAACCTATTAATACAACAGAGTTCAGATTATTTTGGCTCTGTTAAGAATAACTGTGCATCAGCTATAGTCCAGTCCCAGTAGTTGGTATTTGTGTCGGTATGAGACGGTTAAACCCTCCAGTAGAATCACGTCTGCAGCACAAACACACACAAACAAGAGTTTTTACAGAATACAAACTTTTAGAAAAATGTAGTTTATTTAAAATGTAACTATTAGTTTGGAGTTTTATCTAACAAAGGAGATGATTTTGAGAACAGTCCCTGTATTCAGTAAGTGTGGATCATGTCCAGGCCTGGTGCAGTTCAACTCCTCATACTTAACTCATTCAGACATTTTCAGATTTTTATCCCTCCTCAGTACTGGACATTGAAGAAATTGAAAACAGCAAAATAAATTTTGTTTTTACTTTGTAATTGTAATTTTGACTCTCCTGACATTCGATAAAAAGTGCCGACTGATGCAACAAGAACCAGTAAGTAAAGTTTATCATGGTCCATAATACAGGAGTGTAAAGTTATTATACATGTTATCTGGTGGCAACGGACGAAATGGAATAGACGAGCACGCGGCTGTGTGCACGCGCACCGTGCAACAGCGTGATAAGACGTCACCTGTCAGCTCCTGCACAGGTAGTGGTGGTCATCAGCTGCTAGCAGGCTGGATGATGATGTCACAGGTCTGTGTGTCTGTCCAGCATTACAGGGAAGTTTATTAAGTTCCAGGTTTTGAACTGGAGGATTATATTTCATTAAATCCATAAATTATACATATCTACATAATTATTGATCAGTTATAATGATGATATTTTAAAACACACTGTATTTGAAAGAAAATACATTAAAATATATATTAAATTTAAACTGGAAAAACTGCAGATTCTACTGCAGTAAAATGATTGTATTTCTACTGTTGACACATTTAATGATCTTACTGCCTTGTTCAAAGTAGATAGTTCAACAAACTGAATCATTAAGCACATTATTTGTTTTTATTCTCATTTGTTTATTATAATAGCATTAGGAATAAATAATAGGGGATGGTGAAGGCACCATGATGCATTTTTCTGGACACGGTCAACAACCCTAACTCCAATTTAACCCCCCCATCCCCCAACCTGTCAACAGCATCGTTGGCTACGTTTGCTTTGTGTCATTCCTCCTGATGACCAGGATATAGTAATGATAAGATCCTATGTTAGATTTGGTTTAAATGTGGGTTGTTGTTGCCCCTATTTAACTTTTGAGCACCCGCCCCTTCAAAGGTCTGTGCACGTCCCTGGATACAAGCTGTGAAGGTTAGAGGCATATGTGCTGGCCCAAACAATATTGCAGTATATGAGGTGTGGATAAAGCTGTAATATAAGGTGAGTAGAGAACTCTGATTAACCAAGTCAAGAATTTTCCTGATGACTTCATGGGATTATTTTAGCCGTAGTTTCCTTCCTCCATGTTTCCCTCTAGTTCAGCTCTGTTGGTTCTGTGTCTGGTTATGGTTTCATGTTTTACTTTGGTCATAGTGTATCTGTGTTCCCGGTTTCACTTTTATTCCGTCACCTATTGTACTTCCTGTTTCTCCTCCGTTGTCGTCAGGTCTCTTTATGTCTGGTATGTCACTTCCTGTTTAGTTCCTGTGTGTTTTACCTCTCAGTGTTTCCCTTGATTGTTCCCAAGTGTTTTGAGTTTCTGTTCCCAGGTGTTATGAGTTTCTGTTCCCAAGTGTTTTGAGTTTCTGTTCCCAGGTGTTTTGAGTTTCTGTTGCCAGGTGTTATGAGTTTCTGTTCCCAGGTGTTATGAGTTTCTGTTGCCAGGTGTTATGAGTTTCTGTTCCCAGGTGTTTTGAGTTTCCGTTCCCAGGTGTTTTGAGTTTCTGTTCCCAGGTGTTATGAGTTTCTGTTCCCAGGTGTTTTGAGTTTCTGTTCCCAGGTGTTATGAGTTTCTGTTCCCAGGTGTTATGAGTTTTTGTTCCCAGGTGTTTTGAGTTTCTGTTCCCAGGTGTTATGAGTTTCTGTTCCCAGGTGTTATGAGTTTCTGTTCCCAGGTGTTATGAGTTTCTGTTCCCAGGTGTTATGAGTTTTTGTTCCCAGGTGTTTTGAGTTGTGTTTTCAGTTCTGTTTGGTATTTAAGGGGATTCAGATCAGTTTGTCTTTGTTCGGGGATTATGTGATGTCACCGTAGTTCGGATCTGTATCTTCATCTCTTCAGTAATGTAAGTCTCACTGCCTGTCAGCCCTCATCTGTGATCATTAAACCTATTCATGTACAAATTCCTGCTTGCTCTCCGCTTCCTGCACTTACTACTACTACTACTACTACTACTGTCATTTAGCAGACGCTTTTATCCAAAGCAACTTACATTGAGAGAACATACAAGCAAGAATTCAAAGAGAAGGAAAAAAATATAAGGAGGCGGACTGTTTGGAGTCCAGTTTAATTCAGACGCTGATACATCAAGTGTATCAAAAATTTTTTTTTTTTTTTTTGGGTCCTTGGGTCCTACCCGCCTGTAGCTACTAGTTGTGACAGACTGGCTGAGAATAGGATTTATAAATAGAATTATTCTTGTACCTCCCCCCACAAGTTGCTCTGGACATGCCAGAAGTTTGATCGGGAGTTCGCAGCATTATCGTTAGAAAGTAGCAGCAATTAATCCTTCCTCGTGAGTGTTCTCACACTGTACGGCTTACGACCTCCCAACCAGACATCCCGACGCTACGATGTTTCCACGATGACGCAGCGTGGTCTGCGACGGCAAAATCGTGGTGAAATCCCCTCGAAATCGCACAGTGTCCGCCCGGCATAAACGCTACCTGCTGGGAGGAGAGATGTTACGCTGTGGGTTCAGTATTTTCTGTTTTTCTACACTGACTGAAAGTGCTGCATCATGTTGTCAGATACAAGCACTACACGTGTCGCGCATTTGCCACAGATTCACATGTCCGCAGCTTTGCTAGTTTAGAGCGGCGAGTCGTACCAGCGCTGCTCTAACTTCACCTTTCATTCCGGAATGGCGCTATAACTGGTGGCAGCTTGTTGGAGTAGCTCTGTGACTTAGCTAGCATTTGCTAGCATTTTTTAATTCTTTTTGAGTATTTCTTGATGGTTTTTTCTTCTGAAAATATTTTCTAAATACTTTTCTTCTGATTTGGGTGCTGTGCTGATTGAGTTTTTTGCTGGATTCATCATTTGTCACTTTTTTGCCACTTGTTATGATGCGTAACCATGGCAACAAGAGACTTGTTTACAAGTAAGAGCAGCTAACTGACATTTCTAAGGCTGAAATAATCCTCAAATTGAAGCTCTGGATCCCTGATGAGCTCAAAGAAGCAGACGTGGATGCAGAGCAGGAGCAAAGTGAAGAGAGAGAAAGAGGAAGTTTAAACCTTCACTTCCATCAGTCATATTGATAAATGTGAGATCTCTTTGCTAATAAAATGGATGAAATTGAATCTCTGTTGAAGACCCAGTCAGAGTACCAGGATGCAGCATCATGTGTTTTACTGAGACATGGCTAAAGGGACATATCATGGACTCCAGTGTGTCTCTGTCTGGCTTTCAAACAATACGGACAGACAGACATTTGAAGAGAAGCGAAAAAAGAAGAGGAGTTTGTCAGCTGATCACATCTGCAGTTACCTGTTGGGGGCGGAGCATCAGAGTATGTGACACGAGGAGGCTGAACAGATTGATAAGGAGGGCTGGTTCTGTCCTGGAGACTGAACTGGAGTCTCTTGAGTTGATTGTCCAAAGGAGGATGAAGAATATGATGGAGAACCCTCATCATCCTCTTCAGAACACAGTAACTCAACAACAGAGTGTCTTCAGTCAGAAGATTCTTCATAATCTGCTGCAGCACAGACCGCTACAGGAGATCCTTCCTGTCTACAGCTAGAACCCTCTACAGGAGATCCTTCCCGTCCACAGCTAGAACCCTCTACAGGAGATCCTTCCCGTCCACAGCTAGAACCCTCTACAGGAGATCCTTCCTGTCCACACCTAGAACCCTCTACAGGAGATCCTTCCCGTCCACAGCTAGAACCCTCTACAGGAGATCCTTCCCGTCCACAGCTAGAACTCTCTACAGGAGATCCTTCCCGTCCACAACTAGAACCCTCTATGGCTCCCTGAAGAAGAACTGAGCTACAACAACACTTGAATTTCCCTTCGGGGATTAATAAAGTATTTTTGATTTGATTTGATTTCCTTTAGGCTAAAAACTAAACAGGAGTAATTATGTCCTTATGTCCCGTCTCATTGCTGCATGCCACTGTGTTCACGTAAAACAACAGAGATGCTAACGCTGCTGCTTCTGGAAGCAGCGGAAAAATAAACAAATAAATCTCCGCATTTTGCAGCCGTGGCGGAGCGCCATGGTAATGTCTACTTAGGGGAAACAGTGGTGACAGCCTCACCAACAGGGATCAGGGAGCCCTCATCACTGGCAGCCCCTCCGAGACAGGAACAGTAACCAGGTCTGGAGAGCGGTCATCCCAGACCCCCATACTGTCATCGGGGACCTCCACCGCCACAGGAACCATGAATTCTGTGTGTGGTGTACCCCCCTTATATGAAACTAAGAGGCTGTTCAGAAACAACGAAACCATCCAACCAGTGACTAGACACATTCCTACATGTTAGAAGTTTGTGATCAAGACATTCAGACTTGTTTTAGGTCAGATTATAAATTACAAACCAGCCAAACTGACGGACTTCACATATTTTATATGAATTTTATTCTTAAATAGCCTGAAAAGATCAGATGAAATTTTACTGTAGACACAAGATTCTAACGACGCCCTAAAGCATTATGAACATTAGATAAGCTGCTCAGTCCGGGAGACGTTTAGCAGA
Organism: Pachypanchax playfairii; assembly: GCA_006937955.1. Classification (NCBI taxonomy): domain Eukaryota; kingdom Metazoa; phylum Chordata; class Actinopteri; order Cyprinodontiformes; family Aplocheilidae; genus Pachypanchax; species Pachypanchax playfairii. The sequence continues at coordinate 731,828 of SSNP01000154.1, read as the reverse complement.
GTCCTCTTCAGATGAAATGTATGCAGCTCTGACAGCAGGTGAATGCACGTTGTGGAAGAAGCTGAATCGTGACAGCTCAGTGGTTTCTGTTTGCAGCTGTGTTCGTGTCCAGTCTTATTCCCGGTTCTTTTTGTCCTTGTGGTTCCACTGCGCTTCATTAGTCTTTATTTTGTTTTTCCATCACAGAAACAAACTTTTTCCTTTAGTTGATTTTGATTTGATTTGAATGCTTTATTTCGAACAAGTGCAAAAAAACAAAAAAAAACAAAAACAAACAAACAATAATCAAGACAATAATACACATTAATGTGTCCGAAAAGGAGTAGGACGAAGCATAAGCTTATTTAATCCTACCCCCTCTTCTCCTCTCCTTTAACATAAAATTCATTTCTATGAACTACAAGGTACGAGAAAAAAAAACATTTGCATTTTAAATTAAGTACTAAACACATATACAAGAAAAGAGAATAAACAGATAGAAAAGTAACAAATAGAATTATTGAAAAACACCCGATGGTAAGGCCCCTTCCTCTTCCCTGTACCCAGTGAAAACCATGTTCTTATATTGTTTTTTAAACTGGATCATGCTTGGACATTGCTTGAGCGCCACACCCAACCTGTTCCACACCCTCACTCCACACACAGAAACGCAAAAACTTCTTAATGTTGTACGTGCCCATTGATGTTTTAAATTGTGCTCCCCCCTCAAATCATAATTCCCATCCTTATTGAAAAACATTTTTTGTATGTTACCAGGAAGTGCCTTATGTGTTGCTTTGTACATGAGTTGTGCTGTTTGAAAATTAATAATGTCAGTGAGTTTTAATGTTCTGGATTTTAAGAATAGTGGATTTGTGTGATCTCTATAGCCGGCATTGTGAATTATTCTTATGGCTCTTTTCTGTAGTATGGATAATGAATTTATTGTACATTTGTATGTGTTGCCCCAGACCTCTGCACAGTAATGATGTGCACAGTTGTAACATCTTGAAATGAATTGGCCTGATGGAAAAACTTGACAGATGCTGTTTCAGCTTCAGCAGCTTCACTAACACACATGCAGTAGAAGACAGTCCAGGTCCAGTGAAAGACAGTAGTGGGAACTGATTAGTTCTCAGTCTTTAACGCTGGGTTCTTCCTCACAGTAAACTTTCTGTCACACCATAAAAGAGTTGAGTTGATTGATCTGGATGAAAACAACAGTTCTACATCCTCTTTATTTATTTGTATTTCCCTGCTGTCTGCTAGTAGGACGTGTTGTCATCAGCCACCTCCTTTGTCTGCTGGCGTGATGGTTCCATGTTGGGTATGACCTGCATTAGATACTCAGCAGCTTGTCATTGGGGACTTTCTTTATTGTTTGGTCCTGTATAGTAGCACTGACCCGAACTAGTCCTCGGCCTCCCTCCCTGCAACGTCTCAGGATGCTGGACTTGGGACTAAACCCTCCATGTGTTGATTTTTATGGTCATTAAGCTCCATCACATCAGAACAGTTTCAGGTAACGAGTTGTGAATCTGATTAACCAATCAGAGTGAACAGTAGACTGTAGGATGCAGTAAAGCACTAGACTGAGTCAGAAGGAAAACAGTAAAGAAATATGTAAGCAGCAGTGGTTCAGGCAAACTGCCTCTGCTACACTTTTATTTGCTGTTGCTAGGCAACAGAGGTAACAGCCTCATGCACTTGTTTTAATCGATGTGCACACATTGTAGAGCTGAAATGTGTTTTGATCATTTCTGAATGCTGCTTGTTGGTCTCATTTACTTTAAATAATTCAGATTCACAGTCTGGAGAGTCAAGGTTAAAAAAGAGTCTGCATCACTGAGGGTCCACACATCTTCATCTTCATCACTCAGGTCCACATCTTCATCTTCATCACTCAGGTCCACATCTTCATCTTCATCACTCAGGTCCACATCTTCATCTTCATCACTCAGGTCCACATCTTCATCACTCAGGTCCACATCACTCAGGTCCACATCTTCATCACTCAGGTCCACATCATCATCACTCAGGTCCACATCTTCATCACTCAGGTCCACATCTTCATCACTCAGGTCCACATCTTCATCACTCAGGTCCACATCACTCAGGTCCACATCATCATCACTCAGGTCCACATCATCATCACTCAGGTCCACATCTTCTCACTCAGGTCCACATCATCATCCCTCAGGTCCACATCATCATCACTCAGGTCCTCATCTTCATCACTCAGGTCCACATCTTCATCACTCAGGTCCACATCACTCAGGTCCACATCTTCATCACTCAGGTCCACATCACTCAGGTCCACATCTTCATCACTCAGGTCCACATCATCATCACTCAGGTCCACATCATCATCACTCAGGTCCACATCATCATCTCTCAGATCCACATCTTCATCACTCAGGTCCACATCACTCAGGTCCACATCTTCATCACTCAGGTCCACATCACTCAGATCCACATCTTCATCACTCAGGTCCCATCACTCAGGTCCACATCTTCATCTTCATCACTCAGATCCACATCATCATCACTCAGGTCCACATCACCCAGGTCCACATCTACATCACTCAGGTCCACATCACTCAGGTCCACATCTTCATCACTCAGGTCCACATCACTCAGGTCCACATCTTCATCACTCAGGTCCACATCTTCATCACTCAGGTCCACATCACTCATCTTCGTCACTCAGATCCACATCTTCATTACTCAGGTCCACATCACTCAGGTCCACATCTTCATCACTCAGGTCCACATCACTCAGGTCCACATCATCATCACTCAGGTCCACATCACTCAGGTCCACATCACCATCACTCAGGTCCACATCACTCAGGCCCACATCATCATCACTCAGGTCCACATCTTCATCACTCAGGTCCACATCACTCAGGTCCACATCTTCATCATCATCACTCAGGTCCACATCTTCATCACTCAGGTCCACATCACTCAGGTCCACATCTTCATCACTCAGGTCCACATCACTCAGGTCCACATCTTCATCACTCAGATCCACATCATCATCACTCAGGTCCACATCTTCATCACTCAGGTCCACATCATCATCACTCTGGTCCACATCACTCAGGTCCACATCTTCATCACTCAGGTCCACATCACTCAGGTCCACATCTTCATCACTCAGGTCCACATCTTCATCTTCATCACTCAGATCCACATCTTCATCACTCAGGTCCACATCACTCAGGTCCACATCATCATCACTCAGGTCCACATCTTCATCACTCAGGTCCACATCTTCATCACTCAGGTCCACATCTTCATCACTCAGGTCCACATCACTCAGGTCCACATCTTCATCTTCATCACTCAGGTCCACATCTTCATCACTCAGGTCCACATCTTCATCACTCAGGTCCACATCTTCATCACTCAGGTCCACATCATCATCACTCAGGTCCACATCATCATCACTCAGGTCCACATCTTCATCACTCAGGTCCACATCTTCATCTTCAACACTCAGGTCCACATCTTCATCACTCAGGTCCACATCTTCATCACTCAGGTCCACATCTTCATCACTCAGGTCCACATCTCCATCACTCAGGTCCACATCACTCAGGCCCACATCTTCATCACTCAGGTCCACATCTTCATCACTCAGGTCCACATCTTCATCACTCAGGTCCACATCATCATCACTCAGGTCCACATCTTCATCACTCAGGTCCACATCACTCACATCCACATCCACATCACTCAGGTCCACATCTTCATCTTCATCACTCAGGTCCACATCTTCATCACTCAGGTCCACATCACCCAGACCCACATCTTCATCACTCAGGTCCACATCTGCATCACTCAGGTCCACATCACTCAGGTCCACATCTTCATCTTTCTCACTCACATCCACATCTTCCTCACTCACGTCCACATCATCATCACTCAGGTCCACATCATCATCACTCAGGTCCACATCATCATCACTCAGGTCCACATCTTCATCACTCAGGTCCACATCACTCAGGTCCACATCTACATCTTCATCACTCAGGTCCACATCTTCATCACTCAGGTCCACATCATCATCACTCAGGTCCACATCTTCATCACTCAGGTCCACATCATCATCACTCAGGTCCACATCACTCAGGTCCACATCATCATCACTCAGGTCCACATCTTCATCACTCAGGTCCACATCTTCCTCACTCAGATCCACATCTTCATCACTCAGGTCCACATCTTCATCTTCATCACCCACGTCCACATCTTCATCACTCAGGTCCACATCTTCATCACTCAGGTCCACATCTTCATCACTCACGTCCACATCACTCAGGTCCACATCTTCATCACTCAGGTCCACATCATCATCCTCAGGCCCACATCATCATCACTCAGGTCCACATCTTCATCACTCAGGTCCACATCTTCATCACTCAGGTCCACATCTTCATCACTCAGGTCCACATCATCATCACTCAGGTCCACATCTTCATCTTCATCACTCAGGTCCACATCTTCATCACTCAGGTCCACATCTTCATCACTCAGGTCCACATCATCATCACCCAGGTCCACATCATCATCCCTCAGGTCCACATCTTCATCACTCAGGTCCACATCACTCAGGTCCACATCTTCATCACTCAGGTCCACATCACTCAGGTCCACATCTTCATCTTCATCACTCAGGTCCACATCATCATCACTCAGGTCCACATCTTCATCACTCAGGTCCACATCACTCAGGTCCACATCTTCATCACTCAGGTCCACATCTTCATCACCCAGGTCCACATCTTCATCACTCAGGTCCACATCTTCATCACTCAGGTCCACATCATTCAGGTCCACATCTTCATCACTCAGGTCCACATCATCATCACCCAGGTCCACATCTTCATCACTCTGGTCCACATCTTCATCACTCAGGTCCACATCTTCATCACTCAGGTCCACATCCTCATCACTCAGGTCCACATCACCCAGGTCCACATCCTCATCACTCAGGTCCACATCTTCATCACTCAGGTCCACATCATCATCACCCAGGTCCACATCATCATCACTCAGGTCCACATCATCATCACTCAGGTCCACATCTTCATCACTCAGGTCCACATCTTCATCACTCAGGTCCACATCACATCACTCAGGTCCACATCCACATCTTCATCACTCAGGTCCACATCATCATCACTCAGGTCCACATCTTCATCACTCAGGTCCACATCATCAACACTCAGGTCCACATCACTCAGGTCCAATCATCATCACTCAGGTCCACATCTTCATCACTCAGGTCCACATCTTCATCACTCAGGTCCACATCACTCAGGTCCACATCATCATCACTCAGGTCCACATCTTCATCACTCAGGTCCACATCATCATCATCCACATCCACATCTTCATCACTCAGGTCCACATCTTCATCACTCAGGTCCACATCTTCATCACTCAGGTCCACATCTTCATCACTCAGGTCCACATCTTCATCACTCAGGTCCACATCATCATCACTCAGGTCCACATCATCATCACTCAGGTCCACATCTTCATCACTCAGGTCCACATCTTCATCACTCAGGTCCACATCTTCATCACTCAGGTCCACATCACTCAGGTCCACATCTTCATCACTCAGGTCCACATCTTCATCACTCAGGTCCACATCACTCAGGTCCACATCTTCATCACTCAGGTCCACATCTTCATCTTCATCACTCAGGTCCACATCTTCATCTTCATCACTCAGGTCCACATCTTCATCTTCATCACTCAGGTCCACATCATCATCACTCAGGTCCACATCATCATCACTCAGGTCCACATCTTCATCACTCAGGTCCACATCTTCATCACTCAGGTCCACATCTTCATCACTCAGGTCCACATCTTCATCTTCGTCACTCAGATCCACATCTTCATCACTCAGGTCCACATCACTCAGGTCCACATCTTCATCACTCAGGTCCACATCTTCATCACTCAGGTCCACATCACTCAGGTCCACATCTTCATCACTCAGGTCCACATCTTCATCACTCAGGTCCACATCACTCACGTCCACATCCTCATCACTCAGGTCCACATCTTCATCTTCATCACTCAGGTCCACATCTTCATCACTCAGGTCCACATCACTCAGGTCCACATCTTCATCTTCATCACTCAGGTCCACATCTTCATCACTCAGGTCCACATCACTCAGGTCCACATCTTCATCACTCAGGTCCACATCTTCATCACTCAGGTCCACATCATCATCACTCAGGTCCACATCTTCATCACTCAGGTCCACATCATCATCACCCACGTCCACATCTTCATCACTCAGGTCCACATCTTCATCACTCAGGTCCACATCACTCAGGTCCACATCTTCATCACTCAGGTCCACATCTTCATCACTCAGGTCCACATCACTCAGGTCCACATCATCATCACTCAGGTCCACATCTTCATCACTCAGGTCCACATCATCATCACTCAGGTCCACATCTTCATCACTCAGGTCCACATCACTCAGGTCCACATCTTCATCACTCAGGTCCACATCATCATCACTCAGGTCCACATCTTCATCACTCAGGTCCACATCTTCATCACTCAGGTCCACATCTTCATCACTCAGGTCCACATCTTCATCACTCAGGTCCACATCTTCATCACTCAGGTCCACATCATCATCACTCAGGTCCACATCTTCATCACTCAGGTCCACATCATCATCACTCAGGTCCACATCTTCATCACTCAGGTCCACATCTTCATCACTCAGGTCCACATCTTCATCATCATCACTCAGGTCCACATCTTCATCTTCATCACTCAGGTCCACATCTTCATCTTCATCACTCAGGTCCACATCTTCATCACTCAGGTCCACATCTTCATCACTCAGGTCCACATCACTCAGGTCCACATCATCATCACTCAGGTCCACATCATCATCACTCAGGTCCACATCTTCATCACTCAGGTCCACATCACTCAGGTCCACATCTTCATCACTCAGGTCCACATCTTCATCACTCAGGTCCACATCTTCATCACTCAGGTCCACATCTTCATCACTCAGGTCCACATCACTCAGGTCCACATCTTCATCACTCAGGTCCACATCACTCAGGTCCACATCTTCATCTTCATCACTCACGTCCACATCTTCCTCACTCAGGTCCACATCACTCAGGTCCACATCATCATCACTCAGGTCCACATCTTCATCACTCAGGTCCACATCTTCATCACTCAGGTCCACATCTTCATCATCATCACTCAGGTCCACATCACTCAGGTCCACATCTTCATCTTCATCACTCAGGTCCACATCCTCATCTTCGTCACTCAGATCCACATCTTCATCACTCAGGTCCACATCACTCAGGCCCACATCTTCATCACTCAGGTCCACATCATCATCACTCAGGTCCACATCATCATCACTCAGGTCCACATCTTCATAACTCAGGTCCACATCACTCAGGTCCACATCTTCATCATCATCACTCAGGTCCACATCACTCAGGTCCACATCTTCATCACTCAGGTCCACATCATCATCACTCAGGTCCACATCATCATCACTCAGGTCCACATCATCATCACTCAGGTCCACATCTTCATAACTCAGGTCCACATCACTCAGGTCCACATCTTCATCATCATCACTCAGGTCCACATCACTCAGGTCCACATCATCATCACTCAGGTCCACATCATCATCACTCAGGTCCACATCATCATCACTCAGGTCCACATCTTCATCACTCAGATCCACATCACTCAGGTCCACATCTTCATCTTCATCACTCAGGTCCACATCTTCATCACTCAGGTCCACATCATCATCACTCAGGTCCACATCTTCATCATCATCACTCAGGTCCACATCTTCATAACTCAGGTCCACATCACTCAGGTCCACATCTTCATCTTCATCGCTCAGGTCCACATCACTCAGGTCCACATCTTCATCACTCAGGTCCACATCTTCATCACTCAGGTCCACATCTTCATCACTCAGGTCCACCTCATCATCACTCAGGTCCACATCTTCATAACTCAGGTCCACATCACTCAGGTCCACATCTTCATCATCATCACTCAGGTCCACATCACTCAGGTCCACATCTTCATCTTCATCACTCAGGTCCACATCTTCATCACTCAGGTCCACATCTTCATCACTCAGGTCCACATCATCAGGTCCACATCACTCAGGTCCACATCACTCAGGTCCACATCTTCATCTTCATCTCTCAGGTCCACATCACTCAGGTCCACATCATCATCACTCAGGTCCACATCTTCATCTTCGTCACTCAGATCCACATCTTCATCACTCAGGTCCACATCACTCAGGTCCACATCTTCATCACTCAGGTCCACATCATCATCACTCAGGTCCACATCTTCATAACTCAGGTCCACATCACTCAGGTCCACATCTTCATCATCATCACTCAGGTCCACATCACTCAGGTCCACATCATCCTCACTCAGGTCCACATCACTCAGGTCCACATCTTCATCTTCCTCACTCAGGTCCACATCACTCAGGTCCACATCACTCAGGTCCACATCACTCAGGTCCACATCTTCATCACTCAGGTCCACATCTTCATCACTCAGGTCCACATCTTCATCACTCAGGTCCACATCATCATCACTCAGGTCCACATCTTCATAACTCAGGTCCACATCACTCAGGTCCACATCTTCATCATCATCACTCAGGTCCACATCACTCAGGTCCACATCTTCATCTTCATCACTCAGGTCCACATCACTCAGGTCCACATCACTCAGGTCCACATCACTCAGGTCCACATCTTCATCACTCAGGTCCACATCACTCAGGTCCACATCACTCAGGTCCACATCACTCAGGTCCACATCTTCATCACTCAGGTCCACATCATCATCACTCAGGTCCACATCATCATCACTCAGGTCCACATCTTCATAACTCAGGTCCACATCACTCAGGTCCACATCTTCATCATCATCACTCAGGTCCACATCACTCAGGTCCACATCACTCAGGTCCACATCTTCATCACTCAGGTCCACATCTTCATCTTCGTCACTCAGATCCACATCTTCATCACTCAGGTCCACATCATCATCACTCAGGTCCACATCATCATCACTCAGGTCCACATCTTCATAACTCAGGTCCACATCACTCAGGTCCACATCTTCATCATCATCACTCAGGTCCACATCACTCAGGTCCACATCACTCAGGTCCACATCACCAGGTCCACATCTTCATCTTCATCACTCAGGTCCACATCACTCAGGTCCACATCACTCAGGTCCACATCACTCAGGTCCACATCTTCATCACTCAGGTCCACATCACTCAGGTCCACATCTTCATCATCATCACTCAGGTCCACATCACTCAGGTCCACATCTTCATCTTCATCACTCAGGTCCACATCACTCAGGTCCACATCACTCAGGTCCACATCACTCAGGTCCACATCTTCATCACTCAGGTCCACATCTTCATCTTCGTCACTCAGATCCACATCTTCATCACTCAGGTCCACATCACTCAGGTCCACATCTTCATCACTCAGGTCCACATCACTCAGGTCCACATCACTCAGGTCCACATCACTCAGGTCCACATCTTCATCACTCAGGTCCACATCTTCATCACTCAGGTCCACATCTTCATCACTCAGGTCCACATCTTCATCACTCAGGTCCACATCTTCATCTTCGTCACTCAGATCCACATCTTCATCACTCAGGTCCACATCACTCAGGTCCACATCTTCATCTCTCAGGTCCACATCATCATCACTCAGGTCCACATCTTCATAACTCAGGTCCACATCACTCAGGTCCACATCTTCATCATCATCACTCAGGTCCACATCACTCAGGTCCACATCACTCAGGTCCACATCTTCATCTTCATCACTCAGGTCCACATCTTCATCACTCAGGTCCACATCATCATCACTCAGGTCCACATCATCATCACTCAGGTCCACATCTTCATAACTCAGGTCCACATCACTCAGGTCCACATCTTCATCATCATCACTCAGGTCCACATCACTCAGGTCCACATCACTCAGGTCCACATCTTCATCTTCGTCACTCAGATCCACATCATCCTCACTCAGGTCCACATCACTCAGGTCCACATCATCATCACTCAGGTCCACATCACTCAGGTCCACATCTTCATCTTCATCACTCAGGTCCACATCTTCATCACTCAGGTCCACATCTTCATCACTCAGTTCCACATCATCATCACTCAGGTCCACATCATCATCACTCAGGTCCACATCTTCATCTCTCAGGTCCACATCACTCAGGTCCACATCTTCATCATCATCACTCAGGTCCACATCATCATCACTCAGGTCCACATCTTCATAACTCAGGTCCACATCACTCAGGTCCACATCATCATCACTCAGGTCCACATCTTCATCTTCGTCACTCAGATCCACATCTTCATCACTCAGGTCCACATCACTCAGGTCCACATCTTCATCACTCAGGTCCACATCATCATCACTCAGGTCCACATCTTCATCACTCAGGTCCACATCACTCAGGTCCACATCTTCATCTTCATCACTCAGGTCCACATCTTCATCACTCAGGTCCACATCACTCAGGTCCACATCACTCAGGTCCACATCTTCATCACTCAGGTCCACATCTTCATCCCTCAGGTCCACATCTTCATCACTCAGGTCCACATCATCATCACTCAGGTCCACATCTTCATCATCATCACTCAGGTCCACATCACTCAGGTCCACATCACTCAGGTCCACATCTTCATCTTCATCACTCAGGTCCACATCTTCATCACTCAGGTCCACATCTTCATAACTCAGGTCCACATCACTCAGGTCCACATCTTCATCATCATCACTCAGGTCCACATCATCATCACTCAGGTCCACATCTTCATCTTCGTCACTCAGATCCACATCTTCATCACTCAGGTCCACATCACTCAGGTCCACATCTTCATCACTCAGGTCCACATCATCATCACTCAGGTCCACATCATCATCACTCAGGTCCACATCTTCATAACTCAGGTCCACATCACTCAGGTCCACATCATCATCACTCAGGTCCACATCTTCATCTTCGTCACTCAGATCCACATCTTCATCACTCAGGTCCACATCACTCAGGTCCACATCTACATCATCATCACTCAGGTCCACATCATCATCACTCAGGTCCACATCTTCATCACTCAGGTCCACATCATCATCACTCAGGTCCACATCTTCATCACTCAGGTCCACATCTTCATCTTCGTCACTCAGATCCACATCTTCATCACTCAGGTCCACATCACTCAGGTCCACATCTTCATCTTCGTCACTCAGGTCCACATCTTCATCACTCAGGTCTACATCATCATCACTCAGGTCCACATCATCATCACTCAGGTCCACATCATCATCACTCAGGTCCACATCTTCATCATCATCCCTCAGGTCCACATCTTCATCACTCAGGTCCACATCACTCAGGTCCACATCTTCATCATCATCATTCAGGTCCACATCACTCAGGTCCACATCTTCATCTTCGTCACTCAGATCCACATCTTCATCACTCAGGTCCACATCACTCAGGTCCACATCTTCATCACTCAGGTCCACATCTTCATCTTCATCACTCAGGTCCACATCTTCATCACTCAGGTCCACATCTTCATCACTCAGGTCCACATCTTCATCATCATCACTCAGGTCCACATCTTCATCACTCAGGTCCACATCTTCATCTTCGTCACTCAGATCCACATCTTCATCACTCAGGTCCACATCACTCAGGTCCACATCACTCAGGTCCACATCTTCATCTTCGTCACTCAGGTCCACATCTTCATCTCTCAGGTCCACATCACTCAGGTCCACATCACTCAGGTCCACATCATCATCACTCAGGTCCACATCTTCATAACTCAGGTCCACATCACTCAGGTCCACATCTTCATCACTCAGGTCCACATCTTCATCTTCGTCACTCAGATCCACATCTTCATCACTCAGGTCCACATCACTCAGGTCCACATCTTCATCACTCAGGTCCACATCTTCATCACTCAGGTCCACATCTTCATAACTCAGGTCCACATCACTCAGGTCCACATCTTCATCACTCAGGTCCACATCACCCAGGTCCTCATCACTCAGGTACACATCTTCATCACTCAGGTCCACATCTTCATCACTCAGGTCCACATCATCATCACTCAGGTCCACATCATCATCACTCAGGTCCACATCTTCATAACTCAGGTCCACATCACTCAGGTCCACATCTTCATCATCATCACTCAGGTCCACATCATCATCACTCAGGTCCACATCTTCATAACTCAGGTCCACATCACTCAGGTCCACATCTTCATCATCATCACTCAGGTCCACATCACTCAGGTCCACATCTTCATCACTCAGATCCACATCTACATCACTCAGGTCCACATCTTCATCTTCGTCACTCAGATCCACATCTTCATCACTCAGGTCCACATCACTCAGTTCCACATCTTCATCACTCAGGTCCACATCACTCAGGTCCACATCACTCAGGTCCACATCTTCATCACTCAGGTCCACATCTTCATCTTCGTCACTCAGATCCACATCTTCATCACGCAGGTCCACATCACTCAGGTCCACATCATCATCACTCAGGTCCACATCATCATCACTCAGGTCCACATCTTCATAACTCAGGTCCACATCACTCAGGTCCACATCTTCATCACTCAGGTCCACATCTTCATCACTCAGGTCCACATCTTCATCTTCGTCACTCAGATCCACATCTTCATCACTCAGGTCCACATCATCATCACTCAGGTCCACATCTTCATAACTCAGGTCCACATCACTCAGGTCCACATCTTCATCATCATCACTCAGGTCCACATCACTCAGGTCCACATCTTCATCACTCAGGTCCACATCTTCATCACTCAGGTCCACATCTTCATCACTCAGGTCCACATCATCATCACTCAGGTCCACATCATCATCACTCAGGTCCACATCTTCATAACTCAGGTCCACATCACTCAGGTCCACATCACTCAGGTCCACATCACTCAGGTCCACATCTTCATCACTCAGGTCCACATCACTCAGGTCCACATCACTCAGGTCCACATCATCATCACTCAGGTCCACATCTTCATCTTCGTCACTCAGATCCACATCTTCATCACTCAGGTCCACATCACTCAGGTCCACATCACTCAGGTCCACATCACTCAGGTCCACATCTTCATCACTCAGGTCCACATCACTCAGGTCCACATCACTCAGGTCCACATCTTCATCACTCAGGTCCACATCACTCAGGTCCACATCACTCAGGTCCACATCTTCATCTTCGTCACTCAGATCCACATCTTCATCACTCAGGTCCACATCACTCAGGTCCACATCTTCATCACTCAGGTCCACATCATCATCACTCACGTCCACATCTTCATCACTCTGGTCCACATCCTCATCACTCAGGTCCACATCTTCATCACTCAGGTCCACATCATCATCACTCACGTCCACATCATCATCACTCAGGTCCACATCATCATCACTCAGGTCCACATCTTCATAACTCAGGTCCACATCACTCAGGTCCACATCACTCAGGTCCACATCTTCATCACTCAGGTCCACATCTTCATCTTCGTCACTCAGATCCACATCTTCATCATCCTCACTCAGGTCCACATCATCATCACTCAGGTCCACATCACTCAGGTCCACATCTTCATCTTCATCCCTCAGGTCCACATCACTCAGGTCCACATCACTCAGGTCCACATCTTCATCATCATCACTCAGGTCCACATCACTCAGGTCCACATCACTCAGGTCCACATCATCATCACTCAGGTCCACATCTTCATCACTCAGGTCCACATCTTCATCACTCAGGTCCACATCTTCATCACTCAGGTCCACATCACTCAGGTCCACATCTTCATCTTCATCACTCAGGTCCACATCACTCAGGTCCACATCACTCAGGTCCACATCTTCATCTTCGTCACTCAGATCCACATCTTCATCACTCAGGTCCACATCACTCAGGTCCACATCTTCATCACTCAGGTCCACATCTTCATCACTCAGGTCCACATCTTCAGCACTCAGGTCCACATCTTCATCACTCAGGTCCACATCACTCTGGTCCACATCACTCAGGTCCACATCATCATCACTCAGGTCCACATCTTCATCTTCGTCACTCAGATCCACATCTTCATCACTCAGGTCCACATCACTCAGGTCCACATCTTCATCACTCAGGTCCACATCTTCATAACTCAGGTCCACATCACTCAGGTCCACATCTTCATCATCATCACTCAGGTCCACATCACTCAGGTCCACATCACTCAGGTCCACATCATCATCACTCAGGTCCACATCGTCATCACTCAGGTCCACATCATCATCTCTCAGGTCCACATCATCATCACTCAGGTCCACATCTTCATAACTCAGGTCCACATCACTCAGGTCCACATCTTCATCATCATCACTCAGGTCCACATCACTCAGGTCCACATCTTCATCACTCAGGTCCACATCTTCATCACTCTGGTCCACATCTTCATCACTCAGGTCCACATCATCATCACTCAGGTCCACATCTTCATCTTCATCACTCAGGTCCACATCTTCATCACTCAGGTCCACATCTTCATCACTCAGGCCCACATCATCATCACTCAGGTCCACATCATCATCACTCAGGTCCACATCTTCATCATTCAGGTCCACATCACTCAGGTCCACATCTTCATCATCATCACTCAGGTCCACATCACTCAGGTCCACATCATCATCACTCAGGTCCACATCATCATCACTCAGGTCCACATCATCATCACTCAGGTCCACATCTTCATAACTCAGGTCCACATCACTCAGGTCCACATCTTCATCACTCAGGTCCACATCTTCATCACTCAGGTCCACATCTTCATCTTCGTCACTCAGGTCCACATCACTCAGGTCCACATCACTCAGGTCCACATCACTCAGGTCCACATCTTCATCATCCTCACTCAGGTCCACATCTTCATCACTCAGGTCCACATCATCATCACTCAGGTCCACATCATCATCACTCAGGTCCACATCTTCATCATCATCACTCAGGTCCACATCACTCAGGTCCACATCTTCATCATCATCACTCAGGTCCACATCACTCAGGTCCACATCATCATCACTCAGGTCCACATCACTCAGGTCCACATCATCATCACTCAGGTCCACGTCTTCATCACTCAGGTCCACATCTTCATCACTCAGGTCCACATCTTCATCACTCAGGTCCACATCTTCATCTTCATCACTCAGATCCACATCACTCAGGTCCACATCTTCATCATCATCACCCAGGTCCACATCACTCAGGTCCACATCACTCAGGTCCACATCATCATCACTCAGGTCCACATCACTCAGGTCCACATCTTCATCACTCAGGTCCACATCACTCAGGTCCACATCACTCAGGTCCACATCTTCATCACTCAGGTCCACATCTTCATCACTCAGGTCCACATCTTCATCACTCAGGTCCACATCACTCAGGTCCACATCACTCAGGTCCACATCTTCATCACTCAGGTCCACATCACTCAGGTCCACATCACTCAGGTCCACATCTTCATCACTCAGGTCCACATCTTCATCTTCGTCACTCAGATCCACATCTTCATCACTCAGGTCCACATCACTCAGGTCCACATCTTCATCTCTCAGGTCCACATCTTCATCACTCACGTCCACATCTTCATCACTCAGGTCCTCATCTTCATCACTCAGGTCCACATCATCATCACTCAGGTCCACATCTTCATCTTCATCACTCAGGTCCACATCTTCATCGCCCAGGTCCACATCACTCAGGTCCACATCTTCATCTTCATCACTCAGGTCCACATCACTCAGGTCCACATCACTCAGGTCCACATCTACATCACTCAGGTCCACATCTTCATCTTCGTCACTCAGATCCACATCTTCATCACTCAGGTCCACATCACTCAGGTCCCCATCATCATCACTCAGGTCCACATCACTCAGGTCCACATCTTCATCTTCATCACTCAGGTCCACATCTTCATCACTCAGGTCCACATCATCATCACTCAGGTCCACATCATCATCACTCAGGTCCACATCATCATCACTCAGGTCCACATCTTCATCATCATCACTCAGGTCCACATCACTCAGGTCCACATCACTCAGGTCCACATCTTCATCACTCAGGTCCACATCTTCATCTTCGTCACTCAGATCCACATCTTCATCACTCAGGTCCACATCACTCAGGTCCACATCTTCATCACTCAGGTCCACATCTTCATCACTCAGGTCCACATCATCATCACTCAGGTCCACATCATCATCACTCAGGTCCACATCATCATCACTCAGGTCCACATCTTCATAACTCAGGTCCACATCACTCAGGTCCACATCACTCAGGTCCACATCTTCATCACTCAGGTCCACATCTTCATCTTCGTCACTCAGATCCACCTCTTCATCACTCAGGTCCACATCTTCATCACGCAGGTCCACATCATCATCACTCAGGTCCACATCCTCATCACTCAGGTCCACATCTTCATCACTCAGGTCCACATCTTCATCTTCGTCACTCAGATCCACATCTTCATCACTCAGGTCCACATCACTCAGGTCCACATCTTCATCACTCAGGTCCACATCACTCAGGTCCACATCTTCATCTTCATCACTCAGGTCCACATCTTCATCACTCAGGTCCACATCATCATCACTCAGGTCCACATCTTCATCATCATCACTCAGGTCCACATCTTCATCACTCAGGTCCACATCACTCAGGTCCACATCTTCATCACTCAGGTCCACATCATCATCACTCAGGTCCACATCATCATCACTCAGGTCCACATCTTCATCATCATCACTCAGGTCCACATCACTCAGGTCCACATCTTCATCACTCAGGTCCACATCATCATCACTCAGGTCCACATCTTCATCACTCAGGTCCACATCTTCATCACTCAGGTCCACATCTTCATCACTCAGGTCCACATCTTCATCACTCAGGTCCACATCACTCAGGTCCACATCACTCAGGTCCACATCACTCAGGTCCACATCTTCATCACTCAGGTCCACATCACTCAGGTCCACATCACTCAGCTCCACATCTTCATCACTCAGGTCCACATCTTCATCACTCAGGTCCACATCCTCATCACTCAGGTCCACATCTTCATCATCATCACTCAGGTCCACATCACTCAGGTCCACATCATCATCACTCAGGTCCACATCACTCAGGTCCACATCTTCATCTTCGTCACTCAGGTCCACATCTTCATCACTCAGGTCCACATCACTCAGGTCCACATCTTCATCCCTCAGGTCCACATCATCATCACTCAGGTCCACATCACTCCGGTCCACATCTTCATCACTCAGGTCCACATCATCATCACTCAGGTCCACATCTTCATCATCATCACTCAGGTCCACATCACTCAGGTCCACATCATCATCACTCAGGTCCACATCACTCAGGTCCACATCTTCATCACTCAGGTCCACATCTTCATCACTCAGGTCCACATCATCATCACTCAGGTCCACATCATCATCACTCAGGTCCACATCTTCATCACTCAGGTCCACATCACTCAGGTCCACATCACTCAGGTCCACATCTTCATCACTCAGGTCCACATCACTCAGGTCCACATCACTCAGGTCCACATCACATCACTCAGGTCCACATCTTCATCATCATCACTCAGGTCCACATCACTCAGGTCCACATCATCATCACTCAGGTCCACATCACTCAGGTCCACATCTTCATCTTCATCACTCAGGTCCACATCACTCAGGTCCACATCTTCATCTTCGTCACTCAGATCCACATCTTCATCCCTCAGGTCCCCATCACTCAGGTCCACATCTTCATCACTCAGGTCCACATCACTCAGGTCCACATCATCATCACTCAGGTCCACATCACTCAGGTCCACATCATCATCACTCAGGTCCACATCTTCATCACTCAGGTCCACATCTTCATCACTCAGGTCCACATCTTCATCACTCAGGTCCACATCTTCATCTTCGTCACTCAGATCCACATCTTCATCACTCAGGTCCACATCACTCAGGTCCACATCTTCATCACTCAGGTCCACATCTTCATCACTCAGGTCCACATCATCATCACTCAGGTCCACATCTTCATCACTCAGGTCCACATCTTCATCACTCAGGTCCACATCACTCAGGTCCACATCTTCATCACTCAGGTCCACATCATCATCACTCAGGTCCACATCTTCATCACTCAGGTCCACATCTTCATCACTCAGGTCCACATCTTCATCTTCGTCACTCAGATCCACATCTTCATCACTCAGGTCCACATCACTCAGGTCCACATCTTCATCACTCAGGTCCACATCATCTCATTCAGGTCCACATCTTCATCACTCAGGTCCACATCTTCATCACTCAGGTCCACATCACTCAGGTCCACATCTTCATCCCTCAGGTCCACATCTTCATCCCTCAGGTCCACATCCTCATCACTCAGGTCCACATCTTCATCTTCATCACTCAGATCCACATCTCCATCACTCAGGTCCACATCACTCAGGTCCACATCTTCATCACTCAGGTCCACATCTTCATCACTCAGGTCCACATCTTCATCACTCAGGTCCACATCATCATCACTCAGGTCCACATCTTCATCATCATCACTCAGGTCCACATCACTCAGGTCCACATCCTCATCACTCAGGTCCACATCACTCAGGTCCACATCTTCATCACTCAGGTCCACATCATCATCACTCAGGTCCACATCTTCATCACTCAGGTCCACATCTTCATCACTCAGGTCCACATCTTCATCTTCGTCACTCAGATCCACATCTTCATCACTCAGGTCCACATCTTCATCATCATCACTCAGGTCCACATCACTCAGGTCCACATCATCATCACTCAGGTCCACATCACTCAGGTCCACATCTTCATCTTCGTCACTCAGATCCACATCTTCATCACTCAGGTCCACATCACTCAGGTCCACATCTTCATCACTCAGGTCCACATCTTCATGACTCAGGTCCACATCTTCATCACTCAGGTCCACATCTTCATCACTCAGGTCCACATCTTCATCTTCGTCACTCAGATCCACATCTTCATCACTCAGGTCCACATCACTCAGGTCCACATCTTCATCACTCAGGTCCACATCTTCATCACTCAGGTCCACATCACTCAGGTCCACATCCTCATCACTCAGGTCCACATCTTCATCACTCAGGTCCACATCTTCATCACTCAGGTCCACATCTTCATCACTCAGGTCCACATCTTCATCTTCGTCACTCAGGTCCACATCACTCAGGTCCACATCTTCATCACTCAGGTCCACATCCTCATCTTCGTCACTCAGGTCCACATCTTCATCACTCAGGTCCACATCACTCAGGTCCACATCTTCATCACTCAGGTCCACATCTTCATCACTCAGGTCCACATCTTCATCACTCAGGTCCACATCTTCATCTTCGTCACTCAGATCCACATCTTCATCACTCAGGTCCACATCACTCAGGTCCACATCTTCATCACTCAGGTCCACATCTTCATCTTCGTCACTCAGATCCACATCTTCATCACTCAGGTCCACATCACTCAGGTCCACATCATCATCACTCAGGTCCACATCACTCAGGTCCACATCTTCATCACTCAGGTCCACATCTTCATCACTCAGGTCCACATCACTCAGGTCCACATCTTCATCACTCAGGTCCACATCATCATCACTCAGGTCCACATCTTCATCACTCAGGTCCACATCATCATCACTCAGGTCCACATCTTCATCATCATCACTCAGGTCCACATCACTCAGGTCCACATCATCATCACTCAGGTCCACATCACATCACTCAGGTCCACATCTTCATAACTCAGGTCCACATCACTCAGGTCCACATCTTCATCACTCAGGTCCACATCACTCAGGTCCACATCTTCATCACTCAGGTCCACATCTTCATCACTCAGGTCCACATCACTCAGGTCCACATCTTCATCACTCAGGTCCACATCTTAATCTTCGTCACTCAGGTCCACATCTTCATCTTCATCACTCAGGTCCACATCATCATCACTCAGGTCCACATCTTCATCATCATCACTCAGGTCCTCATCACTCAGGTCCACATCATCATCACTCAGGTCCACATCACATCACTCAGGTCCACATCTTCATAACTCAGGTCCACATCACTCAGGTCCACATCTTCATCACTCAGGTCCACATCACTCAGGTCCACATCTTCATCTTCATCACTCAGTTCCACATCACTCAGGTCCACATCTTCATCACTCAGGTCCACATCATCATCACTCAGGTCCACATCTTCATCACTCAGGTCCACATCTTCATCACTCTGGTCCACATCTTCATCATCATCACTCAGGTCCACATCACTCAGGTCCACATCTTCATCTTCATCACTCAGGTCCACATCACTCAGGTCCACATCACTCAGGTCACCCAGGTCCACATCACTCAGGTCCACATCATCATCATTCAGGTCCACATCTTCATCACTCAGTTCCACATCTCTCAGGTCCACATCTTCATCACTCAGGTCCACATCTTCATCACTCAGGTCCACATCATCATCCCTCAGGTCCACATCTTCCTCACTCAGGTCCACATCACTCAGGTCCACATCATCATCACTCAGGTCCACATCACTCAGGTCCACATCTTCATCACTCAGGTCCACATCTTCATCACTCAGGTCCACATCTTCATCACTCAGGTCCACATCATCATCACTCAGGTCCACATCTTCATCCTCATCGCTCAGGTCCACATCACTCAGGTCCACATCTTCATCACTCAGGTCCACATCACTCAGGTCCACATCATCATCACTCAGGTCCACATCACTCAGGTCCACATCTTCATCACCAAGGTCCACATCATCATCACTCAGGTCCACATCTTCATCATCATCACTCAGGTCCACATCACTCAGGTCCACATCTTCATCTTCATCACTCAGGTCCACATCTTCATCACTCAGGTCCACATCATCATCACTCTGGTCCACATCACTCAGGTCCACATCTTCATCACTCAGGTCCACATCACTCAGGTCCACATCTTCATCACTCAGGTCCACATCATCATCACTCAGGTCCACATCATCATCACTCAGGTCCACATCTTCATCACTCAGGTCCACATCATCATCACTCAGGTCCACATCTTCATCTTCGTCACTCAGGTCCACATCTTCATCACTCAGGTCCACATCATCATCACTCAGGTCCACATCACTCTGGTCCACATCTTCATCTTCATCACTCAGGTCCACATCACTCATGTCCACATCTTCATCACTCAGGTCCACATCTTCATCACTCAGGTCCACATCACTCAGGTCCACATCTTCATCACTCAGGTCCACATCTTCATCACTCAGGTCCACATCATCATCCCTCAGGTCCACATCTTCATCACTCAGGTCCACATCACTCAGGTCCACATCTTCATCACTCAGGTCCACATCTTCATCACTCAGGTCCACATCACTCAGGTCCACATCTTCATCACTCAGGTCCACATCACTCAGGTCCACATCTTCATCACTCAGGTCCACATCTTCATCCCTCAGGTCCACATCTTCATCACTCAGGTCCACATCTTCATCTTCATCACTCAGGTCCACATCTTCATCACTCAGGTCCACATCTTCATCACTCAGGTCCACGTCTTCATCACTCAGGTCCACATCTTCATCGCTCAGGTCCACATCACTCAGGTCCACATCTTCATCACTCAGGTCCACATCATCATCACTCAGGTCCACATCTTCATCACTCAGGTCCACATCATCATCACTCAGGTCCACATCATCATCACTCAGGTCCACATCTTCATCACTCAGGTCCACATCACTCAGGTCCACATCTTCATCACTCAGGTCCACATCACTCAGGTCCACATCTTCATCACTCAGGTCCACATCATCATCACTCAGGTCCACATCATCATCACTCAGGTCCACATCTTCATCACTCAGGTCCACATCATCATCACTCAGGTCCACATCACTCAGGTCCACATCACTCAGGTCCACATCTTCATCTTCATCACTCAGGTCCACATCACTCAGGTCCACATCTTCATCACTCAGGTCCACATCATCATCACTCAGGTCCACATCATCATCACTCAGGTCCACATCTTCATCACTCAGGTCCACGTCACTCAGGTCCACATCTTCATCACTCAGGTCCACATCACTCAGGTCCACATCTTCATCACTCAGGTCCACATCTTCATCACTCAGGTCCACATCATCATCACTCTGGTCCACATCACTCAGGTCCACATCTTCATCACTCAGGTCCACATCTTCATCACTCAGGTCCACATCATCATCACTCAGGTCCACATCTTCATCACTCAGGTCCACATCATCAGGTCCACATCTTCATCACTCAGGTCCACATCACTCAGGTCCACATCTTCATCACTCAGGTCCACATCTTCATCACTCAGGTCCACATCTTCATCTTCGTCACTCAGATCCACATCTTCATTACTCAGGTCCACATCACTCAGGTCCACATCTTCATCACTCAGGTCCACATCACTCAGGTCCACATCTTCATCACTCAGGTCCACATCACTCAGGTCCACATCTTCATCACTCAGGTCCACATCACTCAGGTCCACATCTTCATCTTCATCACTCAGGTCCACATCTTCATCACTCAGGTCCACATCTTCATCACTCAGGTCCACATCATCATCACTCTGGTCCACATCACTCAGGTCCACATCTTCATCACTCAGGTCCACATCATCATCTTCGTCACTCAGATCCACATCTTCATCACTCAGGTCCACATCACTCAGGTCCACATCTTCATCACTCAGGTCCACATCTTCATCTTCATCACTCAGGTCCACATCACTCAGGTCCACATCTTCATCACTCAGGTCCACATCTTAATCTTCGTCACTCAGATCCACATCTTCATCACTCAGGTCCACATCATCATCACTCAGGTCCACATCTTCATCACTCAGGTCCACATCATCATCACTCAGGTCCACATCTTCATCACTCAGGTCCACATCATCATCACTCAGGTCCACATCACTCAGGTCCACATCATCATCACTCAGGTCCACATCACTCAGGTCCACATCTTCATCACTCAGGTCCACATCACTCTCGTCCACATCCTCATCTCTCAGGTCCACATCTTCATCACTCAGGTCCACATCTTCATCACTCAGGTCCACATCGTCATCACTCAGGTCCACATCACTCAGGTCCACATCTTCATCACTCAGGTCCACATCTTCATCACTCAGGTCCACATCACTCAGGTCCACATCTTCATCACTCAGGTCCACATCTTAATCTTCGTCACTCAGGTCCACATCTTCATCACACAGGTCCACATCACTCAGGTCCACATCTTCATCACTCAGGTCCACATCACTCAGGTCCACATCTTCATCTTCATCACTCAGGTCCACATCTTCATCACTCAGGTCCACATCATCATCACTCAGGTCCACATCATCATCACTCAGGTCCACATCTTCATCACTCAGGTCCACATCATCATCACTCTGGTCCACATCACTCAGGTCCACATCTTCATCACTCAGGTCCACATCACTCAGGTCCACATCTTCATCTTCATCACTCAGGTCCACATCACTCAGGTCCACATCTTCATCACTCAGGTCCACATCTTCATCACTCAGGTCCACATCACTCAGGTCCACATCTTCATCACTCAGGTCCACATCACTCAGGTCCACATCTTCATCACTCAGGTCCACATCTTCATCACTCAGGTCCACATCTTCATCACTCAGGTCCACATCTTCATCACTCAGGTCCACATCACTCAGGTCCACATCTTCATCACTCAGGTCCAGGTCTTCATCACTCAGGTCCACATCACTCAGGTCCACATCTTCATCACTCAGGTCCACATCTTCATCTTCGTCACTCAGATCCACATCTTCATCACTCAGGTCCACATCACTCAGGTCCACATCTTCATCACTCAGGTCCACATCTTCATCACTCAGGTCCACATCATCATCACTCAGGTCCACATCTTCATCACTCAGGTCCACATCTTAATCTTCGTCACTCAGATCCACATCTTCATCACTCAGGTCCACATCACTCAGGTCCACATCTTCATCACTCAGGTCCACATCACTCAGGTCCACATCTTCATCACTCAGATCCACATCTTCATCACTCAGGTCCACATCACTCAGGTCCACATCTTCATCACTCAGGTCCACATCATCATCACTCTGGTCCACATCACTCAGGTCCACATCTTCATCACTCAGGTCCACATCACTCAGGTCCACATCTTCATCTTCATCACTCAGGTCCACATCTTCATCACTCAGGTCCACATCTTCATCACTCAGGTCCACATCTTCATCACTCAGGTCCACATCTTCATCACTCAGGTCCACATCACTCAGGTCCACATCTTCATCACTCAGGTCCACATCACTCAGGTCCACATCTTCATCACTCAGGTCCACATCATCATCACTCAGGTCCACATCTTCATCACTCAGGTCCACATCACTCAGGTCCACATCATCATCACTCAGGTCCACATCTTCATCACTCAGGTCCACATCATCATCACTCAGGTCCACATCTTCATCACTCAGGTCCACATCTTCATCACTCAGGTCCACATCATCATCACTCAGGTCCACATCTTCATCACTCAGGTCCACATCACTCAGGTCCACATCTTCATCACTCGGGTCCACATCTTCATCACTCAGGTCCACATCTTCATCGCTCAGGTCCACATCACTCAGGTCCACATCTTCATCTCTCATCCACATCACTCAGGTCCACATCTTCATCTTCATCACTCAGGTCCACATCTTCATCACTCAGGTCCACATCACTCAGGTCCACATCTTCATCACTCAGGTCCACATCTTCATCACTCAGGTCCACATCATCATCACTCTGGTCCACATCACTCAGGTCCACATCTTCATCACTCAGGTCCACATCACTCAGGTCCACATCTTCATCACTCAGGTCCACATCTTCATCACTCAGGTCCACATCTTCATCACTCAGGTCCACATCATCATCACTCAGGTCCACATCTTCATCACTCAGGTCCACATCATCATCACTCAGGTCCACATCACTCAGGTCCACATCATCATCACTCAGGTCCACATCACTCAGGTCCACATCTTCATCTTCATCACTCAGGTCCACATCTTCATCACTCAGGTCCACATCTCTCAGGTCCACATCTTCATCACTCAGGTCCACATCTTCATCACTCAGGTCCACATCATCATCACTCAGGTCCACATCTTCATCACTCAGGTCCACATCATCATCACTCTGGTCCACATCACTCAGGTCCACATCTTCATCACTCAGGTCCACATCACTCAGGTCCACATCTTCATCACTCAGGTCCACTTCGTCATCACTCAGGTCCACATCTTCATCACTCAGGTCCACATCTTCATCACTCAGGTCCACATCACTCAGGTCCACATCTTCATCTTCATCACTCAGGTCCACATCTTCATCACTCAGGTCCACATCTTCATCACTCAGGTCCACATCATCATCACTCAGGTCCACATCTCCATCCCTCAGGTCCACATCTTCATCACTCAGGTCCACATCACTCAGGTCCACATCTTCATCTTCATCACTCAGGTCCACATCTTCATCACTCAGGTCCACATCTTCATCACTCAGGTCCACATCATCATCACTCAGGTCCACATCTTCATCACTCAGGTCCACATCTTCATCACTCAGGTCCACATCACTCGGGTCCACATCTTCATCACTCAGGTCCACATCATCATCACTCAGGTCCACATCATCATCACTCAGGTCCACATCTTCATCACTCAGGTCCACATCTTCATCACTCTGGTCCACATCACCCACGTCCACATCTTCATCACTCAGGTCCACATCACTCAGGTCCACATCTTCATCACTCAGATCCACATCTTCATCACTCAGGTCCACATCACTCTGGTCCACATCTTCATCACTCAGGTCCACATCACTCAGGTCCACATCTTCATCACTCAGGTCCACATCATCATCACTCAGGTCCACATCTTCATCACTCAGGTCCACATCATCATCACTCAGGTCCACATCATCATCACTCAGGTCCACATCTTCATAACTCAGGTCCACATCACTCAGGTCCACATCTTCATCACTCAGTCCACATCTTCATCACTCAGGTCCACATCACTCAGGTCCACATCTTCATCACTCAGGTCCACATCATCATCACTCAGGTCCACATCATCATCACTCAGGTCCACATCTTCATCACTCAGGTCCACATCTTCATCTTCGTCACTCAGATCCACATCTTCATCACTCAGGTCCACATCACTCAGGTCCACATCTTCATCACTCAGGTCCACATCATCATCACTCAGGTCCACATCTTCATCACTCAGGTCCACATCATCATCACTCAGGTCCACATCATCATCCCTCAGGTCCACATCTTCATCACTCAGGTCCACATCACTCAGGTCCACATCTTCATCACTCAGGTCCACATCACTCAGGTCCACATCTTCATCTTCATCACTCAGGTCCACATCTTCATCACTCAGGTCCACATCATCATCACTCAGGTCCACATCTTCATCACTCAGGTCCACATCATCATCACTCAGGTCCACATCTTCATCACTCAGGTCCACATCACTCAGGTCCACATCTTCATCACTCAGGTCCACATCACTCACGTCCAGATCCTCATCACTCAGGTCCACATCTTCATCACTCAGGTCCACATCTTCATCTTCATCACTCACCTCCACATCTTCATCACTCAGGTCCACATCTTCATCACTCAGGTCCACATCTTCATCACTCAGGTCCACATCATCATCACTCAGGTCCACATCTTCATCACTCAGGTCCACATCACTCAGGTCCACATCTTCATCACTCAGGTCTACATCACTCAGGTCCACATCATCATCACTCAGGTCCACATCATCATCACTCAGGTCCACATCATCATCACTCAGGTCCACATCTTCATCACTCAGGTCCACATCACTCAGGTCCACATCTTCATCACTCAGGTCCACATCTTCATCACTCAGGTCCACATCACTCAGGTCCACATCTTCATCACTCAGGTCCACATCATCATCACTCAGGTCCACATCATCATCACTCAGGTCCACATCTTCATCACTCAGGTCCACATCTTCATCACTCAGGTCCACATCACTCAGGTCCACATCTTCATCATCATCACTCAGGTCCACATCACTCAGGTCCACATCTTCATCACTCAGGTCCACATCTTCATCTTCATCACTCAGGTCCACATCTTCATCTTCATCACTCAGGTCCACATCTTCATCACTCAGGTCCACATCTTCATCACTCAGGTCCACATCTTCATCACTCAGGTCCACATCTTCATCACTCAGGTCCACATCACTCAGGTCCACATCTTCATCACTCAGGTCCACATCACTCAGGTCCACATCTTCATCACTCAGGTCCACATCTTCATCACTCAGGTCCACATCTTCATCTTCATCACTCAGGTCCACATCTTCATCTTCATCACTCCGGTCCACATCTTCATCACTCAGGTCCACATCTTCATCACTCAGGTCCACATCACTCAGGTCCACATCTTCATCACTCAGGTCCACATCTTCATCACTCAGGTCCACATCACTCAGGTCCACATCTTCATCTTCATCACTCAGGTCCACATCTTCATCACTCAGGTCCACATCTTCATCACTCAGGTCCACATCACTCAGGTCCACATCTTCATCACTCAGGTCCACATCTTCATCACTCAGGTCCACATCACTCAGGTCCACATCTTCATCATCATCACTCAGGTCCACATCACTCAGGTCCACATCACTCATCTTCATCACTCAGGTCCACATCTTCATCACTCAGGTCCACATCTTCATCACTCCGGTCCACATCTTCATCACTCAGGTCCACATCATCAGGTCCACATCTTCATCTTCATCACTCAGGTCCACATCTTCATCACTCAGGTCCACATCACTCAGGTCCACATCTTCATCACTCAGGTCCACATCTTCATCACTCAGGTCCACATCTTCATCACTCAGGTCCACATCTTCATCACTCAGGTCCACATCATCATCACTCAGGTCCACATCTTCATCTTCATCACTCAGGTCCACATCACTCAGGTCCACATCACTCAGGTCCACATCACTCAGGTCCACATCTTCATCACTCAGGTCCACATCACTCAGGTCCACATCACTCAGGTCCACATCACTCAGGTCCACATCTTCATCTTCATCACTCAGGTCCACATCACTCAGGTCCACATCACTCAGGTCCACATCTTCATCACTCAGGTCCATAAATGTAACATGTGGGACTTCAACTCCATTCTTCTTTTCAGACAAACTGCTTTTGAGACCCAGAAATTGTGAAGGACTAGATATAAATCAGCTGATGGGTCACATGCTGTGATGGATGATCAGCAAGCGAATGTCTCAGACCCTCCATGAACTGAAGCATCATCTTGGAGGAAAGTTTCTCTAGAACATGTGAGAACTCTGATGTCGTACAGCAGATGTAACCTAGTAACCGGATGAGCAGCTGCAGCTGAATGTGGGACGTTCCAACAGGTTCTGTTCAGAATCGTTATGTGAAATATGAAAAAAGATTTTTAGAAATAAATAATTATTTCAAAAGGCTTTGAAGTTTTCACCTTTGAACATGTGGTGATGAACATTTACATGTTCATGTCTTTCCCATGACGTGTGAGTTGGTACATGTTTGAGGTCTTCATGCTCTTTTCAGAGATCCGTTCAGTAACATGTTACAGATCAGACTGCAAATAAAACAGCTGCTGTTGTGTTTTTCAGGTTGAAGCATGCAGTAAGGAGGCCGAGAAGATCGATTCCCTCATCAACTATGCGAGTCCCACTCTGGTCTCCCACGTCCCCCTTTCAGCCTTCCTCAGCTCTGAGAGCAGGTTCTCCTCCATCCCCTCCAGGAGCTCCCAGCCTCCATCTGCCCCTGCCGGCCTGTACTTCCTCCTGGTTCTTCTACTTACAGCAGCTTCTGGTCTCCACCAGCTTTAAGTGCCTAATCTTCCTACACGTACTCTGCCTCGTTAAACGTGTTGCAAAGCGCCCCCCCTTCTCGTTCTGGTGGGGCGGCCATGATGACAATCATTCCTACAGACTCTTCTGCGTTTCAAACAATCAAGCTGGCTCGAAAGCTATTATTATTAATATTATATATGAAAAGTATTACTCAATGGGTTTACCTCCACTGAAGTGTGTGTGTGCATGTGTGCGTGTGTGTGTGTGCACGTGGGGGGGTGGTATCATACCAGCAGCATTAATTCAGTAGTCCCAGCACAGACTCTCTGAAGGCAGGTAATGTAAATGATGACCTCTTGTGCTGAGGTTTTGTGTGTGCATGTGCGTGTGCACGTGTGTTCAGTCAGGGATCTGACAGACAGTTTTGATTATCTGTCCTTTCTCCAGGCTTCACACACAGCCGCTGGTTGTGTGCTGACTGAACCAGACGTTAGACGGAGCCGGATTCTGGCACAGATACATGAACACACACATTGTACTGCAGCACAGGGACGTGTGCATCTGGGGTGTATGTGGACCTAATGTTTGAACCTGCAACCTCAACAGTGTTATTGACATGCTCAAAGACACAGCCTGATTCAGCCTGTAAAGTCTCCTCAGATGTAAACACAAACAAACATACACACATAAATATCTTTATTTTATGTAACTTGCTAAATATTTAGCTTTATTTAAATTTTTTGGATCATGTCATTTATTTATACTTTCTCTGGTCTCCTGGACTGGTTCACCTCCTGGTCTGGGTTTTTCCTGATTTGAGCTCAAAGCTGGAACCAACTAAAGATCAAATAAAAAGAGTCGCTTGAGAAAAAGTTCAAGTAACAAGTGAAAAAAGAAGAAATCATAAAAAACAGGAAAAATAACTAGATTTCAAATGAAAGAGAGAATTCCAATTTAGATAATATTATCATCATTTTCACATCAATACATGTATTTAAATACTGACAAAATACAAACGTAAGAACAAATAATACAATTAAGGGAAATGATCTCAGTATTTTTATGTTTTGGATTTTGTTTCCACTTTTTTTTCTTTTTATTTCCACATTTATTAAATCTTTGCATGAATAGAATATTTTTTATGCTGGTTTGATTCAGGTTACAAACAGATACGAACCGGTACCAGTAACACGGTGATCCAGCAGTAGAGACATGTTCCACAGACATGGCTGGATCATGTCTCTGTTTGTGTGGGGACAGTGGACCTCTGTCATCAAACACATAACTACTTACAGTCCATTAACTCACTTTGAGTCACTGTGTCTCACCGTGTCCTTTGAGTCACTGTGTCTCACCGTGTCCTTTGAGTCACTGTGTCTCACCGTGTCCTTTGAGTCACTGTGTCTCACCATGTCCTTTGAGTCACTGTGTCCATGAACTCACTGGGTCTCATCATGTCATTTTGTGTTCATGGACTCACCATATCTCACTGTGTCAGTGGAATTGCTGTGTCTAGTCATGTCCTTTGACTCATTGTATTCATGGACTCATCGTGACTCACTATGACTCATCGTATCTATGGACCTAATCGTGACTCACTGAGACTCATCGTGTCTATGAACCTAATCGTGACTCACTGAGACTCATCGTGTCTATGGACCTAATCGTGACTCACTGTGACTCATCGTGTCTATGGACCTAATCGAGACTCACTGAGACTCATCGTGTCTATGGACCTAATCGTGACTCACTGAGACTCATCGTTTCTATGGACCTAATTGTGACTCACTGTGACTCATCGTGTCTATGGACCTAATCGTGACTCACTGAGACTCATCGTGTCTATGGACCTAATCGTGACTCACTGTGACTCATCGTGTCTATGGACCTAATCGTGACTCACTGAGACTCATCGTGTCTATGGACCTAATCGTGACTCACTGAGACTCATCGTGTCTATGGACCTAATCGTGACTCACTGAGACTCATCGTGTCTATGGACTTAATCGTGACTCACTGTGACTCATCGTGTCTATGGACCTAATCGTGACTCACTGAGACTCATCGTGTCTATGGACCTAATCGAGACTCACTGAGACTCATCGTGTCTATGGACCTAATCGTGACTCACTGAGACTCATCGTGTCTATGGACCTAATCGTGACTCACTGTGACTCATCGTGTCTATGGACCTAATCGTGACTCACTGAGACTCATCGTGTCTATGGACCTAATCGTGACTCACTGAGACTCATCGTGTCTATGGACCTAATTGTGACTCACTGAGACTCATCGTGTCTATGGACCTAATCGTGACTCACTGAGACTCATCGTGTCTATGGACCTAATTGTGACTCACTGAGACTTATCGTGTCTATGAACCTAATTGTGACTCACTGAGACTCATCGTGTCTATGGACCTAATTGTGACTCACTGTGACTCATCGTGTCTATGGACCTAATCGTGACTCACTGAGACTCATGTCCAAGGACTCATAGGGCCACATTGATCAATATTCCAAATAATGAATGCAAAATTGCGTGCTCTGCAAAACGTTTGCGCCATGGGCGTGTCCTGATTTGCAGGTGATCTACTAAGATTGCTCGCGCAATAGATAACAGGTGCAAACAGCAACATTTAAATGAGGAGTTTGCTGGCGCTATTCTCTTGTGAACGCAAGAAAGTCAAGTCAAATTTATTTATAAAGCACATTTAAAAACAACCAAGGTTGACCAAAGGGCAGAAAAAAGCTCTAAAAATACATAAAATATTTTGCTAATAAAAACAATCAAATTCAACCTTGTTAAAAGCCAATGCGAAGAGGTGGTTTTAAGAGCAGATTTAAAAGTTCCTGAGCTTGTGGAGAATCTGATGTGAGGAGGTAAACTGTTCCAAAGTCTCGGTAAAAGCCCTCTCTCCTTTAGTTTTTAATCTGCACCTAGGAACTTCTAAAATCATCAGATCCGTTGACCTCAGAGATCTCCCGGGTTGGTAAAGGTTAACAACCTCCTAGGGAGGTGCAGTACCGTTAAGAACCTTAAAAACAAGCAGTAAATTTTTAAAATGGCTGACTGTGACTCGTCATGGCTGACTGTGACTCGTCATGGCTGACTGTGACTCTTCATGGCTGACTGTGACTCTTCATGGCTGACTGTGACACGTCATGGCTCACTGTGACTCGTCATGGCTGACTGTGACTCTTCATGGCTGACTGTGACACGTCATGGCTGACTATGACTTGTCATGACTCATTGTGACTCGTCATGGCTGACTGTGACTCGTCTTGGCTGACTGTGACTTGTCATGGCTGACTGACTCGTCAAGGCTGACTGACTTGTCATGGCTGACTGTGACTCGTCATGGCTGACTGTGACTCTTCATGGCTGACTGTGACACGTCATGGCTGACTGTGACTAGTCATGGCTGACTGTGACTTGTCATGGCTGACTGACTCGTCAAGGCTGACTGACTTGTCATGGCTGACTGTGACTCGTCATGGCTGACTGTGACTCGTCATGGCTCACTGTGACTCGTCATGGCTGACTGTGACTCGTCATGGCTGACTGTGACTAGTCATGGCTGACTGTGACTTGTCATGGCTGACTGACTCGTCAAGGCTGACTGACTTGTCATGGCTGACTGTGACTCGTCATGGCTGACTGTGACTCGTCATGGCTGACTGTGACACGTCATGACTGACTGTGACTCGTCATGGCTGACTGTGACTCGTCATGACTCACTGTGACTAGTCATGGCTGACTGTGACTTGTCATGGCTGACTGACTCGTCAAGGCTGACTGACTTGTCATGGCTGACTGTGACTTGTCATGGCTGACTGTGACTAGTCATGACTCATTGTGACTCGTCATGGCTGACTGTGACTCGTCATGGCTGACTGTGACTAGTCATGGCTGACTGTGACTTGTCATGGCTGACTGTCTCGTCAAGGCTGTGTGACTTGTCATGGCTGACTGTGACTCGTCATGGCTGACTGTGACTCGTCATGGCTGACTGTGACACGTCATGGCTGACTGTGACTAGTCATGGCTGACTGTGACTCGTCATGGCTGACTGTGACTCGTCATGGCTGACTGTGACACGTCATGGCTGACTGTGACTAGTCATGGCTGACTGTGACTTGTCATGACTCATTGTGACTCGTCATGGCTGACTGTTACTCGTCTTGGCTGACTGTGACTTGTCATGGCTCACTGTGACTCGTCATGGTTGACTGACTCGTCATGGCTGACTGTGACTTGTCATAACTGACTGTGACTCGTCATGGCTGACTGTGACACGTCATGGCTGACTGTGACACGTCATTACTCACTGTGACTCGTCATGGCTGACTGTGACTTGTCATAGCTGACTGTGACTCGTCATGGCTCACTGTGACTCGTCATGGCTCACTATGACTCGTCATGGCTGACTGTGATACATCATGGCTGACTGTGACTTGTCATGGCTGACTGTGACACGTCATGACTCACTGTGACTCGTCAGGGGTGACTGACTCGTCATGACTCACTGTGACTTGTCATGGCTGACTGTGACTCGTCATGGCTGACTGTGACTTGTCGTATCATTGATTCATTGTGACTCACTGTGACTCGTCATGGCTGACTGTGACTTGTCATGGCTCACTGTGACTCGTCACGGCTGACTGTGACTCGTCACGGCTGACTGTGACTTTTCATGGCTGACTGTGACTCGGCATGGCTGACTGACTCGTCATGGCTGACTGTGACTCGTCATGGCTGACTGTGACTTGTCATGGCTGACTGTGACTCGTCACGGCTGACTGTGACTTTTCATGGCTGACAGTGACTCGTCATGGCTGACTGACTCGTCATGGCTGACTGTGACTTGTCATGGCTGACTGTGACACGTCATAGCTGACTGTGACACGTCATGGCTGACTGTGACTCGTCACGGCTGACTGTGACTCGTCACGGCTGACTGTGACTTTTCATGGCTGACTGTGACTCGTCATGGCTGACTGACTCGTCATGGCTGACTGACTTGTCATGGCTGACTGTGACTTGTCATGGCTGACTGTGACACGTCACGACTGACTGTGACTCGTCATGGCTCACTGTGACTCGTCATGGCTGACTGTGACTCGTCATGACTCACTGTGACTCATCATGGCTGACTGTGACACGTCACGACTGACTGTGACTCGTCATGGCTGACTGTGACTCGTCATGACTCACTGTGACTCGTCATGGCTGACTGTGACACGTCACGACTGACTGTGACTCGTCATGGCTGACTGTGACTCGTCATGACTCACTGTGACTCGTCATGGCTCACTGTGACTTGTCGTGTCATTGATTCATTGTGACTCACTGTGATTCATCAAATCCATGGACTGACCTCTTACACAGTATATAATATGATGTATTAAGGAAGATGCAATAACGTTTTTCAGAAGTGTCTATATTTGATATGGAATTGTACCATGTTCTTGGAACAGTTGTTAGTCTTTTGGGGCTGATGACAGTTGTGCATGTTTACTCCAGTGTCTTTGTTTCTCTAACAGTATTAAGTGTTGAGCAGCTCTGTAGCAGGGAGCCCCCACCCATGGCTCCTCCATCAATAACTATTTGTATTTTATTAAAATTAATATGATTATCACTGGTATAATCATTGTTTTATATACATTTTAAAGTGGTTATTTTTCTGGATGTTGTCGAAAGTCTTTGGGGTTTTGTTTGACCAATAAATTTTATCTTACATCACATCACGTTTCTTGAATTTATTTCTGTGGTTGAGTCACTATTAGTGACAAACAGATAACATGGAAGTGGCTAGACCAATGAGGGAAGCAGAAGATAAGGCACTGATTTAGAAACAGCAGCGTCTGTTGTGATGGAAACATGGACCACTCTTTCTAGATCCTTCCTGCAGAGGTGTCAGGTTCTGGAGTTTTGTTTGTTTTATTTCATGCTGTAGCTTTTGGTTTTTCAGTAGTTGTTTTTTTCCAGTCATCTGTGAGTTCTCCCTACCTCTGTGATCACTCTGTGTCTTGTGTTAGTTTAGCCTTGTCTCTTACTCAGTTCTCCTCCCGTGTCTGAGTTCATGTTTGCTGTTATTGTCACTGTCGTGTAGTTCCGGGTTTTCTTTTATTTTGGAAACGTTATGACTTCCTGTTCTCCCACATTGTGTCTTAGGTTCCTTGACTGTCTGGTGTCATTTCCTGTGTCCCTCTCTTCCACTCCCAGGTGTGTCTTGTTTCTATGATTAGTTCCTGTGTTTGTTTCTCCCCGTGTCCTCAGATGTTTTGAGTTTTGTAATCAGTTAAGGTTTTGTATTTTAGTCTCCTGTGGTTGTTAGTCCGTGTCGGTTTGTTCTTGTTCCTAGTCTCAGTTCTTAGTCTTGTCCTTAGTTCTTAGTCATTGTCTCAGTATTAATCTTNACAGGGGAGCAGCTGAGCACATCGTTCTGCAGGGCTTCAGCCAGTGTAAACAAGGCTGTCAGAAGAAAAAGAAGCATCCCGTCACCTCGCTTTCTGATTGGCTACACGCTGTACTGAGATGGCTGCATGCTGCTCGGTTCTCCTCCCAAGACTGACAGATAACGGGCCACGACAATCCAACATGTTGGATTTCCCTGATTTGCAATCGAACGTCCTTCCGAGCGGACCCGATTGCTATTAACACACCGCACACGGCAAGATTATCGGTTAGGGTTATCGTAAGAGCTGTCCTGATAAATCAGGGCTGGTCTGAAGGAAAAATTGAGGCAAAATGAACATGAAAATCTTGTGGTGTGAACTCGGCATTTCATCAGTTACCTCTCGAATTTTAAACATAAATGTTTGTGTTGCCTGGCAACAGCCTTGTTCTCTTCCTTTCATGTTGGAACTATTTGTGTTGGCGGAGCTCATAAACGATTAAATAAATGAACAAATCCTAATCTGCTGTTGCTTATTGTTATAAAAATAAAATGTGTCTGTAGAATTGTGGTATAAAAGCAATATCACACCCGTGTCAGGTTCTGAGGTTTTGTTTGTTTTATTTCATGCTGTAGCTTTTGGTTTTTCAGTAGTTGTTTTTTTCCAGTCATCTGTGAGTTCTCCCTACCTCTGTGATCACTCTGTGTCTTGTGTTAGTTTAGCCTTGTCTCTTACTCAGTTCTCCTCCCGTGTCTGAGTTCATGTTTGCTGTTATTGTCACTGTCGTGTAGTTCCGGGTTTTCTTTTATTTTGGAAACGTTATGACTTCCTGTTCTCCCACATTGTGTCTTAGGTTCCTTGACTGTCTGGTGTCATTTCCTGTGTCCCTCTCTTCCACTCCCAGGTGTGTCTTGTTTCTATGATTAGTTCCTGTGTTTGTTTCTCCCCGTGTCCTCAGATGTTTTGAGTTTTGTAATCAGTTAAGGTTTTGTATTTTAGTCTCCTGTGGTTGTTAGTCCGTGTCGGTTTGTTCTTGTTCCTAGTCTCAGTTCTTAGTCTTGTCCTTAGTTCTTAGTCATTGTCTCAGTATTAATCTTAGCTTTAGCTCTCAGTCTGCCTTAGTCCTCAGTCTCAGTCTCAGATCACTATCTGGATTATGGTTTTTCCCCAATGGATTACTTAAGTTGTTTTTTCATCTCTGGACTTTTCCATCTGTTTTTCATCCCTCATTGTAAGTTGTTTTTGCTGCAACGTCAGCCTTTACTTTCCTTATTAAAACCTTCCGTGGTCCTCATACACGTTCAGTTGTCCCCCCCCAACCCCGCTAACCTGACACTGCCTCAAAGATGTTCGGGTAAACTGTTCTAACTTTTCAAAACAAAAAAAAAAGGATTTTGAGTTTTAATCTTTTTCAAATGGGGAGTAATAGCGAAGTTAAAGAGGACATTTCATACACATTTCAGGACTTTGAGGTTATTTCTTAAGTATTAACCAGTAATATGAAACATTTTATATCTAAAAACATCAGGAAACACTGATTAACAGACCTTTCAATCTGTCTGCATCAAAATTTGGGTGGTTCCAGCTCTTTCCATCAGGCTTTGGCAGCAGCTCGTTCATATTCATTATTTGAATTTGCTGGACTCTGATTGGCTAACAAACTAGCCTATGAGTGCAAGGTATACTGTTTCCTGCCCCGCTACACGTGGTAACAACAGACGTCGTGTCTTTCTGTTTGCTACGTCTTATGCTAACAGCTTTTAGCCAGCAGCATGCTAGGCATTATGCTAACAGCTTTTAGCCAGCAGCATGCTAGGCGTTATGCTAACAGCTTTTAGCCAGCAGCATGCTAGGTGTGGTTTCAACTGCAGGAGCTGATGAATATTAACGAACATAGGAGTTGTGATGAAACAGATACAGGCCGTTAGAACTCAGGAGAACTCGGGTTTTATCTCCACCTGCGTAGTTTGAGAGATTAAAACTGAAAGAGAAGTTGTTGACCTGTTTTCACCCACTATGAAGGTAAGAACACCTGTGGAGCTAAAATATTCAACAGAAACCTCAGAAACACTGTTTTTAATGGAAGGGCCTATTTATAGTCTTCCTTCCATCATTCAACAATATCCCCAGTCCAAAACAGTCCAACCAAACACAGCCTGAGATGGGTCACGTCTTTACCTTTCTGAGTCAACTAATAGTTTGCTAAAATCTCTTTGAGGCCAACCAGAAGTCCTTCTCCATGGCCTCTCTGAATCCCTACCATGTCAACAGAGTCTGCTGTCCTGCTAGCCACACAGTACCTGTCAGCTGCTCTGCTTTCTTGTGGTAAGTCTTTTTTCTAACAAATGTAGGGTTTTATGTAAATGTACAAACCTTGAAGAAAATCATGTCAAATAATACTACAGTGTTAATTAATACAGCTGAATATCAGGGTATGAAAAAGAGTTGCATCAACAGCTGGACAATCCATCAGGTGGACCCTAATGTCCATTTATATTGTATTCATGTCATGTATCGTCTGTCTGTGTGTAGTGTTCTCCACCTTTATTGTTGTTCTCATGTTAGTTGGGTTTTGTTCTGAGTTGGTTTCTAGTGCATTGTGGTTTCACCTGTCTGTCTGTGTGTCCCCCCTGTCACCCCACTCACAGTCTGATAAATTAGTTCATGTCTTGCACAATTAGCCTCACTCCCTACCCCTGTGTTGTTCATGATTTCAACCCTGTGGGTCTTCTGTTCTAGGCCAGTAAGTTGAATGCTTTAGGTTTTCCTGCCCGCCCCCCCAGAGAATCATGGAGTCTGGGTTTAGTTTCTAATTCAACATATAGATCTATGTAGGGTTTATATATGTTACCCAGTCAGGTTTGAGTCATGTCGCTAAAATCTTTACAAGACTGACTGATTTTAGTGATGTAGTATATAAAGCTAATGTTTTACTGCATGACTGACTTTATTTTTACTCTCACATGGAGCTTTATGATGCACAAAGTTATAAGTAAATCACAGATATGTGCAAGACAAGTGCATTGTGGGTAAATCTCAGCAGCAGCAGCCATTTAAAGGGCCCGGTCATTTGCTCCGGCATCCACCCGGCTCTGATTTGTTCCACCCGTGACTCCGTCTACTCCTGTATCCTGCCTGTAAGTAGCATCATTCAAACATTGACTGTTAACCCTGTTTTGCTTTGGTCTTTCTCCCCAGATCAGATGCATCTTCATCCCATAATAATAAACTTTGTTCAGACTACCTCACCTCTCCTTCTATTTATTTGAACTCAGCCCAAACAGATATTACATTCCTTTAAGTGCTTCAAGACGTACGTAGGGAGACAGCAAAGGCTTTTTAACCATCCCAGCTTCAAAATACTCAATGGAGGAAAAGAACAATATGAATGATTACAGGCCAGTAAATAAACATAAGATTTGAACATAAAGCACAAAAAGGAAAAATCATCAAAAGAGGAAAAAATGTTAAAACCAGTGAATGGCTGAACTGTCAATAAGTTCAGTTGCAAAAACAATTGAATTATAGAAGAATAAGCTTGAACAGACAGACTGGAAATCAAAAGGATAAAAGATAAGAACACTTGAAGAGGTTGGAGAGGAGTTTAATCATGGAAGGACAGAAAGCTCTAAAGTGGATGGAAGGTCAAATGTTGCTGATTTCTTATATAAATATTATTCTTGCTTAATACGCTGTACAAATTCACCAGAAACAGATTCCTTGTATTGTGCAAATACGACTTGGCAATAAAGGTCAAAATGATGAGAGAAAGATAATAATGTCAGAATTGACAGACAGACAAATAAAAAGACAGAGACAGGTAGATGTTAGGTAGGTGTTGGTGTCTGACCGTGTGTCACACCAGGTGTGTATATCAGGGAACACCTGTTTGCAAAATGTTACAATTTTTGCTCAAAGTCAGTGTTGTTTAATGAGGGTAAAAGGTATCAGAGATATTAATGCTGAGTCATAGCAGACACGTCCCGAACCAACTGAATGTTAATGTGAATGAATTAATAACATTGAGTCAGAAATATAGAAGGTAGTGGCGGCTGGCCACTAGAGGGCGCTAGGGTGTCGCCCTCTCTATCAAAAACATGATGTGGCAACAAATCAGAAATATTTCTTCTTTTTTTAATTACATGTATTTAGAGTTAAAAAAAAACACTCAAACATAAAGTATTATCAGGAACACCATACTAATACAATGTTTGACCCACTTTCACGAGGAACTGTGCAGTCACAGTTGATGCAAGTTTAAATCCCCCTGCTGCTTGTAAAAACGTTATGTGTTACCAAAATATTGTTTGTGATTATGATTCAAAGTATTAATGCCAACTATGAGAGACAAAATGAGGAAAAAAAATCCAGAAAATCACATTGTCTGATTTTTAAAGAATTTATTTGCAAATTATGGTGGAAAATAAGTATTTGGTCAATAACAAAAGTTAATCTCAATACTTTGTTATATAGCCTTTGTTGGCAATGACAGAGGTCAAACGTTTTCTGTAAGTCTTCACAAGGTTTTTACACACTGTTGCTGGTATTTTGGCCCATTCCTCCATGCAGATCTCCTCTAGAGCAGTGATGTTTTGGGGCTGACGCTGGGCAACACGGACTTTCAACTCCCTCCAGAGATTTTCTATGGGGTTGAGATCTGGAGACTGGCTAGGCCACTCCAGGACCTTGAAATGCTTCTTACGAAGCCACTCCTTCGTTGCCCGGGCGGTGTGTTTGGGATCATTGTCATGCTGAAAGACCCAGCCACGTCTCATTTTCAATGCCCTTGCTGATGGAAGGAGGTTTTCACTCAAAATCTTACGATACATGGCCCCATTCATTCTTTCCTTTACACGGATCAGTCGTCCTGGTCCCCTTGCAGAAAAACAGCCCCAAAGCATGATGTTTCCACCCCCATGCTTTACAGTAGGTATGGTGTTCTTTGGATCCAACTCAGCATTCTTTCCCCTCCAAACACGACAAGTTGAGTTTCTACCAAAAAGTTCTATTTTGGTTTCATCTGACCATATGATGTTCTCCCAATCCTCTTCTGGATCATCCAAATGCTCTCTAGCAAACCGCAGACGGGCCTGGACGTGTCCTGGCTTCAGCAGGGGGACACGTCTGGCACTGCAGGATTTGAGTCCCTGGCGGCGTAGTGTGTTACTGATGGTAGCCTTTGTTACTTTGGTCCCAGCTCTCTGCAGGTCATTCACTAGGTCCCTCCGTGTGGTTCTGGGATTTTTGCTCACCGTTCTTGTGATCATTTTGACCCCACGGGGTGAGATCTTGCGTGGAGCCCCAGATCGAGGGAGATTATCAGTGGTCTTGTATGTCTTCCATTTTCTAATAATTGCTCCCACAGTTGATTTCTTCACACCAAGCTGCTTACCTATTGCAGATTCAGTCTTCCCAGCCTGGTGAAGGTCTACAATTTTGTTTCTGGTGTCCTTTGACAGCTCTTTGGTCTTGGCCATAGTGGAGTTTGGAGCGTGACTGTTTGAGGTTGTGGACAGGTGTCTTTTATACTGATAACGAGTTCACACAGGTGCCATTAATACAGGTAACGAGTGGAGGACCGAGGAGCCTCTTAAAGAAGTTACAGGTCTGTGAAAGCCAGAAATCTTACTTGTTTGTAGGTGACCAAATACTTATTTTCCACCATAATTTGCAAATAAATTCTTTAAAAATCAGACAATGTGATTTTCTGGATTTTTTTTCCTCATTTTGTCTCTCATAGTTGAGGTATACCTATGATGAAAATTACAGGCCTCTCTGATCTTTTTAAGTGGGAGAACTTACACAATTGGTGGCTGACTAAAGACCTTTTTGCCCCACTGTATACAACTGGCATTAACATTACCAGGTGTGAAGTGCAATCTAGAACTTGACTTTTCTAGCCTTTTTTGACGCAAAATCATCAATTACATCATCGTATGAAATCTTTTGTGCAACTGTATGATTGATGCTAATGACGGCAAGTCCAGAGAGACGCTCCTGTGACATCGTGGATTTTAGGAATAAAATATAATTAATTTTGAAGAAGTTTGTGTTGTATGGCCTCGCTGGCCTGGGATCAGTCTATACCTCGCCACCTTCTCGTCTCTTCTGAGGCAAGGGAGGGAGGGAGCGGGGAGACACACAAGCATTCTGACTCTCAGCCACAAGTTTAGGTGACAATGAGGGCGCCCCAGCGGCAGCGCCCACTCCACTAATGGAAATATGCGGCGGTAGTCTAGAAAACTGAGAGTTTTTATTATTATTATTGTCATTTTATTTTTTTCATTAAGGCGCTCAAGCGCCCTTACATAGATGGCGCCCTGGGCGGTCGCCCACATTGCCCATAGCAAAAACCGGCCCTGAACCAGATTGTCTGTCATCTTAAACTTGCAACTAGCAAGCATGTCCATTCAGCTGTCAGCATTCACACTGCATTACTGCAGTAAATGCAATTTTTCTAGTTATTTAATATTTTTCTGTTCATCACTTTTCCACATAACACTGACTGCAACAAACTGCTGAAGCATGAAACAAAACGGGTTTCCAACGTAAGAAGATATGTTGTTCTAGTTTGTGTACTCAAATGATAAAGAGTAAAATTAAGATATTTTAAGAACAGTAGTCGAACACCATAACTTTTAAAAATTAGATATTTTCCATAGAACGACTCATTTCCACTTGCTTTATAAAATTAGCATTTGCAATTTTATGATTAAGAATGACAAGAAATAGGAATTAACAATAACATAACTATCATTTATGGTTGAACTAATTTATGTAGAATCAATGAAATGAATGTAGAAGGAACCAAAAACATCCCTACAAACATACCGTGTATATACTGGTGTTGAAGATGGCGTGGGTGGGGGGGCAGCTTTCAAGAGAGAGACCCAGTTCCTCCATGGCAACGATCAAGGTGTTTGATGGAGGTTTGCTTGTGGTGCTACAAGATGTTGTTTTGTGTTGCTGCTTTTTCTTTGTTTTTGTTTAGCTTTTACTTACAAGATGGCGGCATTGGACAGCACTTTTTTTCTTTCATGGAAGATTTGTTTTGCTGCAATTCGCAGTCTCAGCCTGATGAATCTGCTGGTTATTTATGTTTTGCACATCATGACATGCAGGTAACATGTTTTGTAACAGTCTCGCTTCTCTCTCTAGAGTGTCGGTGGCATTTAGGAGCTCCATGAAAGATGCACTAGACTTTGCTCTGAACATCTCCTCACCTTTCTGGACCAGACTAAAGGCTTCATGTGAAGATCAACACAACACTCCTGGTTTGAATTCCTTCAGTATCAACAGGGTACTGTGTGCTCTCCTTCTGGACCATCATCAGTATGTGTTATTGAAGTAGAACATTCATCACAGATGTTGGAATGTTTTATGATTTTGTTTACTATGTATCCTGTAAGGTGGTACAGAATACAGGTTTGACTGTTGGTGAGATCAGGAGTAGTTGTGTTTTCTATTAGCTGGTTCACACTCAGGCCAGGACAGGGACATGCTTTTATTTTTTGTTTTATCTTTTTATCAACCCTATGTTTTAATTTGTACAGCACTTTGGTCAGCTCACATGCTGTTTTTTAAATGTGCTTTATCAAATAAATGGAATGTCTCCTTAATGTCCAGGAACTCTGCCAGAAGCCTGCCATCATCCTCCTGATAGCTTCCTGATTTGTGATGAACAAACAGTGTTGGAACAGCATCAGCTCTGCTTAGTCTTATTAAACTGTCCCTCCTCAAAATGTGCCTGTAGAGTGGTGTATTAGTTTATTTCCTGCCACATTTAACAGTTTAATTGCAGCCTCATGCAGTTGAGGGCAAAACATTTGAGAGTGCACATTAAACTTACTGCACACAGCTTTTTGTTATTGTGATCTCTGGTCATGGTGAAGTTGCTCCTGCTGACTTGAGCAAACCATTTTCTTCTTCTCTCTGCGTCCTTGAGGAAGTCAAACATTCTGATTCCTCTCTCAGACCGAGTGCTACAGCCAACCATGGTAAGATAATCTACCTATAAAAGTATTATTAAAATACAGTTTTTGTACATATAGAAATATTGAACAAAACCAAAAATATAGAGATGTAAAACTACATTTTTAAATTTTATCCAACCCTAAAATTTGCTATTTAAATTTTTAACCCACTGACTGAAATTTTATTTGAATACAAGACAAGAAACCAAAACTACTCAATGTAAGTCGCTTTGGATAAAAGCGTCTGCTAAATGACAGTAGTAGTAGTAGTAGTAGTAGTAGTAGTAGTAGTAAAACTATTCAAAGTAAGAAAGTTTCATTAGGTCTTGAGCACATTGCTCATATTTGTTGAGATTCAGCTTATTGGTGCATATGTAATAACTAA
Source organism: Pachypanchax playfairii (assembly GCA_006937955.1). Taxonomy (NCBI): domain Eukaryota; kingdom Metazoa; phylum Chordata; class Actinopteri; order Cyprinodontiformes; family Aplocheilidae; genus Pachypanchax; species Pachypanchax playfairii. The sequence goes on along the minus strand of SSNP01000154.1, from coordinate 687,780 downwards.
ACAGAATGTTGGTAAAAATACTTTATTAAAAGTGCTACTATACATGTGGTACAAGTTTGATTATTTATTTTTCACAAATAACACACATTGTTTTATCTACTATGTTTGAGCATATACAGTTTTATTGAAATTTTCTTTTTAATCAATGAGTTACTATTAGTCAGACTATAGAAGCCTGATAAACTGGGTTATAGATACATGTACTGTGTTCGCATATAAATATAAAGTAATAATTGTAAAATGTATTCTACTGAACATAACAGGTCATCATTCAAAGCATTAACAGCTACATATATTTCAAGGTAAGCTGAAAACTACTTTAAATTGGGTATTACATCTGGAGTTTAGGGCTTCATGTAGGACATAAAGTTATTAAATATGCTTATATTGAGCAGTGTGTTGCATTACTACATCAAATATATTGCTATAATATATTACAGTAATATATGTGGTCTAAATGTATTCTACAATGTGTTAGGACTCTTGTATTCCTCTAAAATGTAGAACAGTGACGAGTGTCTGTCTTCCTAGAAATGCTCGGATAAAATGAAAAATAAAATAAGTTACTCTGTGAAGGAATTAGGACACATTATTCAATATTTACCAAAAATCGCCAGGGGAAATGTGAAAATATTCCATTTTTATGATCTGTCCCGCCATAAGCCGTTCAAACTGATTTCCGGCACTAGGATGTTTGGAACTATAGACCCCTTATTTGTTTACAAACACGACGGATGCACGCGCATTGCGTTTGCAGAAAGAGCTGCTGGCCCTTTAACATCATGCTGTTCTAAGCAGTGGTTGTGTCCTATATTGTTAGCTAGCAATGTTTTCTGCATACTACAACAGTTTGTCACCAAGTGACCAGACGGATTATGCAGCAAAGTTAACTTTAGTGAATGGAAAACAACTTAAAGACCCCGATGCATTACATGCAGGTGAGTGGATAAACGATGAGATGGCCACATATCCAGTCTTACCTGATCGACACAACGAGTCTCTATTCCCGGGAGAACCTGAAATCGTACACAACACTGGATGCCTACAGCTACATGACAGACAATCATGTTCAGGACAACATGATTGCAACACTGAAAACATTGTGGTTCTGAAGACTGAGGTGCTGCCTAGTCAAAGACGAGGGAACAGGACAGAGCTGTACAAAGTGTGGGTTGTCATGAACAAGAAAAACAACTGCATCCTTACCGCAAACTGCACATGAATTTAACCGTGTGAACCAGCGATACTTTTAAGCTCATGTTGTCCTTACCAGATATGAAGTGGTCGCTGCAGATCAATGCATTTTTGATGATTTGCTCGTTCCAGTCACTTCTTTTGATGGTTTACAAGCAAAGACGTCTTCTGTTTGCCTTGAAACGGGTCAGAGTTGATGGGATTCGGTAAAACTTGCGAGTTTTGTTGTTTTTATCAAAACAGTTTGTACAACCAACAGCACAACAAGACATGATGGCTAACGCTTTCTGTGAATGACATTCGCTATGGGGAGCCACAGTCACGCCCTTCTACTTCCGGTCCATGAGTCCCCTGGACGAAAACATAATGAATGAAAGTCAACGGAGTGATAAAAGATATTTTCTGATCCAGTTTGAAATGCATCATGGATCGAACATATATGATGTCCGTGAGTTGTAAAGACAAGTTTTGATACCGAGAAAGCGATCAGTTTCGACACGCGGCAAAAGTTATTTCATATTTTGTGTGAAGACACGTAGTAGACTACAACCACTTGTCTCACCATAGCGCTCAGAAGGAGAAGAAGAATCAGAATAGGAACAATGGCGGTGAGTTTAGCTTCACCTCCTTCTATCAGGACGAAGGACGGAGCATTAAACGACTAGTTTTGTGGTGACATCCAGGTACAAAACACACCGGCATTGTCACGTAAAAACGAGGGAAAAGGCAGCGGTGAGACTCGGGAGATTCTGCCGTGACGTCATATGTGCGACTTTCCAGTTGTAGTCATTTTAATTACGAAATTTTTAAAATAAATAAATCTGAATCCACTTGACAGACCCGGTCAAAACGTACATCATTATTTATTATTTAAATTGTGGTACAGCATATGTGTGATTCAGGGTGTAAGACAAAGTGGACCAGAAAATAACTTTTAATCGCTTCATTGACTTCCATAGGTGGGTTTCAGGCACTTGACCTGGATGACATGCGCAGTACAGATGGAGGGCAGGAAGTAAATATGCGGCGCTTGTCAATGGAGGTTTCTATACCTGTCAGTGCCTATTGTGCGGATTTAGGCCTGGGAGCAAAAGGGAGGTATACGCAGCTGATCACAGAATATGTTGGACGGGACCCATACCTCATGAAGATGAGTGAATTTTCGTCTGAACCGAAGGATTTGCCAACAATCGAGGCAGTTGACATCACTAATTATCTGGTCCTGCAGACGTCATACTACACAAAACATCAAATGAAAGCCTACAAAAGTTTGGAGTCCTACAACTTTTTTGTGAGTGGATGGGTCCACAATCTTGGAGTAAAACGTCTCCGGGACGATTTTCGTTTGGTCTTCGCAAGGGTAAGTGTTTTATTTATTTATTTTCAGTGTAAAGATGTTAGTAGCTTGCACTAACGGCTACAACGTCAAACATGCAACACATCTTTACAACGTCGTTAGCTTAACGGTCATTCATCATTCAAGGTGAATCACTCGCAAAGATCAAATGAAACCCCTCTGAAGACCTGGATCATTGCGAAGGAAGAGGGCGTTAGGGGACTCTGCTCCTCCTGACCGAAGGCGGAGATTTAAAATCCACTTTTTCCAGCGTTGTTCTGTCAGTTTTCACCTTTGTGGACGACAACTTTTGGAACGCTAAAAAAACGAGCATCCTTCTCTCTGTTACCTCGATTGGAACAACCATAAACTGCACAAAAAAGAGGCATTTTCTCAGGCTATTTGAACAGGTCACTTCACTTCCGGCCCTCCGTCTGCACTTCGAACGCTGGTGTCTTAACAACGTGACGCAGGGTGCAACCAACCTATTCATTATTTTTTCGTTCAGGGGACCCATGGGCCGACCGGAAGGGGAGGAGACTGTGACTCCCCATAGAGCCGAATGTGACGGGACGTGACGTAGACTGATAAGGGGTCTATTGAGAGCTCCATGAACCACGTGACCGCGAGTCGGCGAGTTTAAGGTGTGTCGTAACTCTCTCTCTCTATAGCTCTGGTCGAGGCTTCACTCAGAGCTAGCTGGATGTAGCTATGCTAACTGGGTTTGTTTAAAACAAGCAGCTCTGATCCTGGATGGTTACAGGAGTGAGGAGGGAAAATATAAAGAAGAGAACACCAGGAGACACGTGGATAACAGAAGTAAGAACAATGTTTTCTTTTTGTTTTCTGGTAGAATAAAACTGAACAGAAGGGAAACTTGTTAAACCCAGTGATAGAGAAGTCTGTAAAGAAAAACAAGTTGTTAGGAAGTTTAATATTATAACTAGTAGATGTCTGTAAGTTTATTATAATATAAAACCAGTTTTCCAGGTGTGTGACACCATCCTGCTGAACATTGAGGAGTGTTTTGTCTTCACTCAGCATCTCGTCAGTGTGACCTGCTGCATGGAGAACTGTCTCTACAGCACAGTGGGACGTTTCCTGAGACACACTGGACACACTGTGGACGTTTATCTAGTACTGGACAATTAAAATGATCAAACATATTTAATCTTTATATTATAATAAATATTACTTAAAATACAACATTTAATGTTAATACACAAAATGTATCTGTTTGACTGACTAGATTAACCTGTTCTGGTGATTATTTTTTTTAATTTTACCATTGAATAAAGTCTTTGTTAAATATTTAACTGAAGTTGAAAATGTATTTTTATACAGGGTTTATATTAACTCATCTTTATAAATGTTTTATTGACCGTCACTTAATTAGATTTATGCAGCACCACCCAAAAAATATTTCACCAGCCGCCACTGATAGAAGGAGTTAGATGCTGAGTGTGTGGAGATATTTCACAAATGCTGAATCAGTTCACAACATGATAATCAAGCAGTGTTTTTTAGAACCCTTTAATGTTCAAGTTGTCAGAACACATTTTAGACTACTTGAAGCAACTAAACAAAAAGCCTCAACATGCAGACTGGTTTGGGTTTTTACTGATGGAGCTCATGAGGTCTGAACCATGTGTGCAGGAAGCAGGAGGGACTTGAAGGAGCTTGGTACCTTTATTCGTAGACCCTCTGTCCCTTTCCTGTGAGGACAGATGAAAGTTCAGACTGAAGGTGTACCTGATGAGTCTCTGTGGTCTAAAGTCTGACCTGCCTCCTGATGCTCATCTTCTCACCTGGTGAAGCTCAGGTACATCCTGTTTGGATGTGGTGTGATGCTGACAGGCGTGCAGATCTGACATGTCTGCTTAGGGATCCTGTTTGAGAGAACATGAAAGGCTGTGTGGACGTTTCGGCCTGGATGTTACATGTAAAACAAATGGTTAGCATTTAATCCACAAACATGCTGCATTTCATTTCAGTTTGTCTTGTGGAATTTCTCCGTTTCCTCTTACTAACATCAAGCTGTTCCGAACATCCATCGTTACTGTGGAGCTAGTGTTCTGTTGTGCAGTAAAGTTTTGTGTTTTAATGAAATAACAAATCTAAATGGATCGATGAATCCTTTATGAACGTGAAAGGCAAGCGTTTGTTTACAGGGGTGGTGTGGCTTTTAATGGGGCGGGGTGTGACAAGTCCATCAACCAATCAGTATCCGATTTGACCAGAACAGGCGCTGTAAAGGCGGGACTTGATCTTCTGTCAGCCAATCAGCATTTGTCATTCTTGTCCGTTAGAGAAGTTAGCAGTGTGCTGGCAGTCTGGTCTGTAGCCACGATGGTTGTGACACCATGCGTTTTGTTCGTCCTCTTGTTCGGGACAAGGATACAAGAAAATGCTGGTAAGTTCCTCGAGTTAACGTGTGGACCTGTGGTTCTACCTTCCCGGACGTTTATAGGAGCTTCCGCTTTCGGTCCCGTTAGAAAAGCTCTTTGTTGAAGAAGCCCGTAAAAGGAAAATGTGTCTAAGATGGCGCAGGTCTGCGGTCAGCTCCTGCCTGTCTGTTTATTGTCTGAGAAAGAAGAAGAAGAATCAACTTGTGTTCGGTGTTAAAAGGGTTCGGTAACGGGCGGACCAGGTCCAGCCCGCAGGGTTTGGGTCAGCTGGTAGTTTTTACTGATATAAAGTTGTAGCTTTGGTTTTTAAGGAGTTGTAGGTTTGATCCTCCTCCGGGGCTGGAGGCTGGAATCCTGCCTGTCTCTAGACCGGGTCTCTGTACAGCTGGGGGCTGTAGACCGGGTCTCTGTAGTCCGTGTCTCTGTAGTCCAGGTGACTGTAGACTGGATCTCTGTAGTCCAGGTGACTGTAGACTGGATCTCTGTAGACCGGGTCTCTGTAGACAGGGTCTCTCTAGACCGGGTGACTGTAGACTGGATCTCTGTAGACCGGGTCTCTGTACAGCTGGGGGCTGTAGACCGGGTCTCTGTAGTCCGTGTCTCTGTAGTCCAGGTGACTGTAGACTGGATCTCTGTAGTCCAGGGGACTGTAGACTGGATCTCTGTAGACAGGGTCTCTCTAGACCGGGTGACTGTAGACTGGATCTCTGTAGACCGGGTCTCTGTACAGCTGGGGGCTATAGACCAGGTCTCTGTAGTCCGTGTCTCTGTAGTCCGTGTCTCTGTAGTCCAGGTCACTGTAGACTGGATCTCTGTAGTCCAGGTGACTGTAGACTGGATCTCTGTAGACCAGGTGACTGTAGACTGGGTCTCTGTAGACCAGGTCTCTGTAGTCCAGGTGACTGTAGACCGGGTCTCTGTAGCCTGGATCTCTGTAGACCAGGTCTCTGTAGACCAGGTGACTGTAGACTGGATCTCTGTAGACCAGGTCTCTGTAGTCCAGGTGACTGTAGACCGGGTCTCTGTAGTCCAGGTGACTGTAGACCGGGTCTCTGTAGTCCAGGTGACTGTAGACTGGGTCTCTGTAGACCGGGTCTCTGTAGTCCAGGTGACTGTAGACTGGATCTCTGTAGTCCAGGTGACTGTAGACTGGATCTCTGTAGACCGGGTGACTGTAGCCTGGATCTCTGTAGACCAGGTCTCTGTAGTCCAGGTGACTGTAGACTGGGTCTCTGTAGACCGGGTCTCTGTAGACTGGGTCTCTGTAGACCGGGTGACTGTAGACCGGGTCTCTGTAGACCGGGTCTCTGTAGACCAGGTGACTGTAGACTGGGTCTCTGTAGACCGGGTCTCTGTAGTCCAGGTGACTGTAGACTGGGTCTCTGTAGACCAGGTGACTGTAGACTGGATCTCTGTAGACCAGGTCTCTGTAGTCCAGGTGACTGTAGACTGGGTCTCTGTAGACCAGGTGACTGTAGACCGGGTCTCTGTAGCCTGGGTCTCTGTAGACCAGGTCTCTGTAGACCAGGTCACTGTAGACTGGATCTCTGTAGACCGGGTCTCTGTAGCCTGGATCTTTGTAGACTGGGTCTCTGTAGACCAGGTGACTGTAGACTGGGTCTCTGTAGACCGGGTCTCTGTAGTCCAGGTGACTGTAGACTGGATCTCTGTAGACCGGGTCTCTGTAGACCGGGTCTCTGTAGACCAGGTGACTGTAGACTGGATCTCTGTAGACCGGGTCTCTGTACAGCTGGGGGCTATAGACCAGGTCTCTGTAGACCGGGTCTCTCTAGACCGGGTGACTGTAGACTGGATCTCTGTAGACTGGATCTCTGTAGACCAGGTCTCTGTAGTCCAGGTGACTGTAGACTGGGTCTCTGTAGACCAGGTGACTGTAGACTGGGTCTCTGTAGACCGGGTCTCTGTAGTCCAGGTGACTGTAGACTGGGTCTCTGTAGACCGGGTCTCTGTAGTCCAGGTGACTGTAGACTGGATCTCTGTAGTCCAGGTGACTGTAGACTGGATCTCTGTAGACCGGGTCTCTGTAGACCGGGTCTCTGTAGACCAGGTGACTGTAGACTGGGTCTCTGTAGACCAGGTCACTGTAGACCGGGTCTCTGTAGCCTGGATCTCTGTAGACCAGGTCTCTGTACAGCTGGGGGCTATAGACCAGGTCTCTGTAGTCCGTGTCTCTGTAGTCCAGGTGACTGTAGACCGGGTCTCTGTAGACCGGGTGACTGTAGACCGGGTCTCTGTAGACCAGGTGACTGTAGACTGGATCTCTGTAGACCGGGTGACTGTAGACTGGATCTCTGTAGACCGGGTCTCTGTACAGCTGGGGGCTATAGACCAGGTCTCTGTAGTCCGTGTCTCTGTAGTCCAGGTGACTGTAGACTGGATCTCTGTAGTCCAGGTGACTGTAGACTGGATCTCTGTAGTCCAGGTGACTGTAGACTGGATCTCTGTAGTCCAGGTGACTGTAGACTGGATCTCTGTAGACCGGGTGACTGCAGACTGGGTCTCTGTAGACCGGGTCTCTGTAGACCGGGTCTCTGTAGACCGGGTCTCTGTAGACCGGGTGACTGTAGACTGGGTCTCTGTAGACCAGGTGACTGTAGACTGGATCTCTGTAGACCAGGTCTCTGTAGTCCAGGTGACTGTAGACTGGATCTCTGTAGTCCAGGTGACTGTAGACTGGATCTCTGTAGTCCAGGTGACTGTAGACTGGATCTCTGTAGTCCAGGTGACTGTAGACTGGATCTCTGTAGACCGGGTCTCTGTAGACCAGGTGACTGTAGACCGGGTCTCTGTAGTCCGGGTGACTGTAGACTGGATCTCTGTAGACCGGGTCTCTGTACAGCTGGGGGCTATAGACCAGGTCTCTGTAGTCCGTGTCTCTGTAGTCCAGGTGACTGTAGACTGGATCTCTGTAGACCGGGTCTCTGTACAGCGGGGGGCTGTAGACTGGATCTCTGTAGACAGGGTCTCTCTAGACCGGGTGACTGTAGACTGGATCTCTGTAGACCGGGTCTCTGTACAGCTGGGGGCTATAGACCAGGTCTCTGTAGTCCGTGTCTCTGTAGTCCGTGTCTCTGTAGTCCAGGTGACTGTAGACTGGATCTCTGTAGTCCAGGTGACTGTAGACTGGATCTCTGTAGTCCAGGTGACTGTAGACTGGATCTCTGTAGTCCAGGTGACTGTAGACTGGATCTCTGTAGACAGGGTCTCTCTAGACCGGGTGACTGTAGACTGGATCTCTGTAGACCGGGTCTCTGTACAGCTGGGGGCTATAGACCAGGTCTCTGTAGTCCGTGTCTCTGTAGTCCAGGTGACTGTAGACTGGATCTCTGTAGACCGGATCTCTGTAGACCAGGTCTCTGTAGTCCGTGTCTCTGTAGTCCGTGTCTCTGTAGTCCAGGTGACTGTAGACTGGATCTCTGTAGTCCAGGTGACTGTAGACTGGATCTCTGTAGACCGGGTCTCTGTAGACAGGGTCTCTCTAGACCGGGTGACTGTAGACTGGATCTCTGTAGACCGGGTCTCTGTACAGCTGGGGGCTATAGACCAGGTCTCTGTAGTCCGTGTCTCTGTAGTCCGGGTCACTGTAGACTGGATCTCTGTAGTCCAGGTGACTGTAGACTAGATCTCTGTAGACCGGGTCTCTGTAGACAGGGTCTCTCTAGACCGGGTGACTGTAGACTGGATCTCTGTAGACCGGGTCTCTGTACAGCTGGGGGCTATAGACCAGGTCTCTGTAGTCCGTGTCTCTGTAGTCCAGGTGACTGTAGACTGGATCTCTGTAGACCGGGTCTCTGTACAGCTGGGGGCTGTAGACCGGGTCTCAGTAGACCGGGTCTCTCTAGACAGGGTGACTGTAGACTGGATCTCTGTAGACTGGATCTCTGTAGACTGGATCTCTGTAGACCAGGTCTCTGTAGTCCAGGTGACTGTAGACCGGGTCTCTGTAGTCCAGGTGACTGTAGACTGGATCTCTGTAGTCCAGGTGACTGTAGACTGGATCTCTGTAGACCGGGTGGCTGCAGACCGGGTCTCTGCAGACCGGGTCTCTGCAGACCGGGTCTCTGTAGACCGGGTCTCTGTAGACCAGGTGACTGTAGACTGGGTCTCTCTAGACCGGGTCTCTGTAGACCGGGTCTCTGTAGACCAGGTGACTGTAGACTGGGTCTCTGTAGACCAGGTGACTGTAGACTGGATCTCTGTAGACCAGGTCTCTGTAGTCCAGGTGACTGTAGACTGGGTCTCTGTAGACCAGGTGACTGTAGACTGGGTCTCTGTAGACCAGGTCTCTGTAGTCCAGGTGACTGTAGACCGGGTCTCTGTAGACCAGGTGACTGTAGACCGGGTCTCTGTAGCCTGGATCTCTGTAGACCAGGTGACTGTAGACCGGGTCTCTGTAGCCTGGATCTTTGTAGACCGGGTCTCTGTAGACCAGGTGACTGTAGACTGGGTCTCTGTAGACCAGGTCTCTGTAGTCCAGGTGACTGTAGACTGGATCTCTGTAGACCAGGTGACTGTAGACCGGGTCTCTGTAGCCTGGATCTCTGTAGACCAGGTCTCTGTAGACCAGGTGACTGTAGACTGGATCTCTGTAGACCAGGTCTCTGTAGACCGGGTCTCTGTAGCCTGGATCTCTGTAGACCAGGTCTCTGTAGACCAGGTGACTGTAGACTGGATCTCTGTAGACCGGGTCTCTGTAGACCGGGTCTCTGTAGACCGGGTGACTGTAGACTGGGTCTCTGTAGACCGGGTGACTGTAGACCGGGTCTCTGTAGCCTGGATCTCTGTAGACCAGGTCTCTGTAGACCAGGTGACTGTAGACTGGGTCTCTGTAGACCAGGTCTCTGTAGACCAGGTGACTGTAGACTGGATCTCTGTAGACCGGGTGACTGTAGACTGGATCTCTGTAGACCGGGTCTCTGTAGACCAGGTCTCTGTAGACTGGGTCTCTGTAGACCGGGTGACTGTAGACTGGATCTCTGTAGACCAGGTCTCTGTAGTCCAGGTGACTGTAGACCGGGTCTCTGTAGACCGGGTGACTGTAGACTGGGTCTCTGTAGACCGGGTGACTGTAGACCGGGTCTCTGTAGCCTGGATCTCTGTAGACCAGGTCTCTGTAGACCGGGTCTCTGTAGTCCAGGTGACTGTAGACTGGGTCTCTGTAGACCAGGTGACTGTAGACTGGGTCTCTGTAGACCAGGTCTCTGTAGACCAGGTGACTGTAGACCGGGTCTCTGTAGACCAGGTGACTGTAGACTGGGTCTCTGTAGACCGGGTGACTGTAGACCGGGTCTCTGTAGCCCAGGTGACTGTAGACTGGGTCTCTGTAGACCGGGGGACTGTAGACAGGGTCTGTGTAGTCCGTGTCTCTGTAGACCAGGTGACTGTAGACTGGGTCTCTGTAGACCGGGTCTCTGTAGTCCAGGTGACTGTAGACTGGATCTCTGTAGACCGGGTCTCTGTAGACCGGGTCACTGTAGACTGGGTCTCTGTAGTCCAGGTGACTGTAGACTGGGTCTCTGTAGACCAGGTGACTGTAGACTGGGGCTCTGTAGACCAGGTGACTGTAGACTGGAGCTCTGTAGACCGGGTGACTGTAGACTGGATCTCTGTAGACCAGGTCTCTGTAGACTGGGTCTCTGTAGACCGGGTCTCTGTAGACCGGGTCTCTGTAGACCAGGTGACTGTAGACTGGATCTCTGTAGACCGGGTCTCTGTAGTCCAGGTGACTGTAGACTGGGTCTCTGTAGACCAGGTGACTGTAGACTGGGTCTCTGTAGACCGGGTCTCTGTAGTCCAGGTGACTGTAGACTGGATCTCTGTAGACCGGGTCTCTGTAGTCCGGGTGACTGTAGACTGGGTCTCTGTAGACCGGGTGACTGTAGACTGGGTCTCTGTAGACAGGGTCTCTGTAGACTGGGTCTCTGTAGACCAGGTGACTGTAGACTGGGTCTCTGTAGACCAGGTCTCTGTAGTCCAGGTGACTGTAGACTGGGTCTCTGTAGACCAGGTCTCTGTAGACAGGGTGACTGTAGACTGGATCTCTGTAGACCGGGTGACTGCAGACTGGATCTCTGTAGACCGGGTCTCTGTAGACTGGGTCTCTGTAGACCAGGTGACTGTAGACTGGGTCTCTGTAGACCAGGTCTCTGTAGTCCAGGTGACTGTAGACTGGGTCTCTGTAGACCAGGTGACTGTAGACTGGATCTCTGTAGACCAGGTCTCTGTAGACCAGGTGACTGTAGACGGGATCTCTGTAGACCGGGTCTCTGTAGACCGGGTCGCTGTAGACCAGGTGACTGTAGACTGGATCTCTGTAGACCGGGTGACTGTAGACTGGATCTCTGTAGACCGGGTCTCTGTAGACTGGGTCTCTGTAGACCAGGTGACTGTAGACTGGGTCTCTGTAGACCGGGTCTCTGTAGTCCAGGTGACTGTAGACTGGGTCTCTGTAGACCGGGTGACTGTAGACCGGGTCTCTGTAGCCTGGATCTCTGTAGACCAGGTCTCTGTAGACCGGGTGACTGTAGACTGGGTCTCTGTAGACCAGGTCTCTGTAGACCAGGTGACTGTAGACTGGATCTCTGTAGACCGGGTCTCTGTAGACCGGGTCTCTGTAGACCAGGTGACTGTAGACTGGGTCTCTGTAGACCGGGTCTCTGTAGTCCAGGTGACTGTAGACTGGGTCTCTGTAGACCGGGTCTCTGTAGTCCAGGTGACTGTAGACTGGATCTCTGTAGACCAGGTGTCTGTAGACTGGGTCTCTGTAGACCAGGTGACTGTAGACTGGGTCTCTGTAGACCAGGTGACTGTAGACTGGGTCTATGTAGACCGGGTCTCTGTAGTCCAGGTGACTGTAGACTGGGTCGCTGTAGACCGGGTCTCTGTAGACCAGGTGACTGTAGACTGGGTCTCTGTAGACCAGGTGACTGTAGACTGGGTCTATGTAGACCGGGTGACTGTAGACCGGGTCTCTGTAGCCTGGATCTCTGTAGACCAGGTCTCTGTAGACCGGGTGACTGTAGACTGGATCTCTGTAGACCGGGTCTCTGTAGACCAGGTCTCTGTAGACCAGGTGACTGTAGACTGGGTCTCTGTAGACCAGGTCTCTGTAGACCAGGTGACTGTAGACCGGGTCTCTGTAGACCGGGTCTCTGTAGTCCAGGTGACTGTAGACTGGATCTCTGTAGACCGGGTCACTGCAGACTGGGTCTCTGTAGACCGGGTCTCTGTAGACTGGGTCTCTGTAGTCCAGGTGACTGTAGACTGGGTCTCTGTAGACCAGGTGACTGTAGACTGGATCTCTGTAGACCGGGTCTCTGTAGACCCGGTCTCTGTAGACCAGGTGACTGTAGACTGGGTCTCTGTAGACCGGGTCTCTGTAGTCCAGGTGACTGTAGACTGGGTCTCTGTAGTCCAGGTGACTGTAGACTGGGTCTCTGTAGACCGGGTCTCTGTAGTCCAGGTGACTGTAGACTGGGTCTCTGTAGACCGGGTCTCTGTAGTCCAGGTGACTGTAGACTGGATCTCTGTAGACCAGGTCTCTGTAGACCGGGTGACTGTAGACTGGATCTCTGTAGACCGGGTCTCTGTAGACCGGGTCTCTGTAGACAGGGTGACTGTAGACTGGGTCTCTGTAGACCGGGTCTCTGTAGTCCAGGTGACTGTAGACTGGGTCTCTGTAGTCCAGGTGACTGTAGACTGGGTCTCTGTAGACCGGGTCTCTGTAGTCCAGGTGACTGTAGACTGGATCTCTGTAGACCGGGTCTCTGTAGTCCAGGTGACTGTAGACTGGATCTCTGTAGACCGGGTCTCTGTAGACCGGGTCTCTGTAGACCAGGTGACTGTAGACTGGGTCTCTGTAGACCGGGTCTCTGTAGTCCAGGTGACTGTAGACTGGATCTCTGTAGACCGGGTGACTGCAGACTGGGTCTCTGTAGACCGGGTCTCTGTAGACCGGGTCTCTGTAGACCAGGTGACTGTAGACTGGGTCTCTGTAGACCGGGTCTCTGTAGTCCAGGTGACTGTAGACTGGATCTCTGTAGACCGGGTCTCTGTAGACCGGGTCTCTGTAGACCAGGTGACTGTAGACTGGGTCTCTGTAGACCGGGTCTCTGTAGTCCAGGTGACTGTAGACTGGGTCTCTGTAGACCGGGTGACTGTAGACCGGGTCTCTGTAGCCTGGATCTCTGTAGACCAGGTCTCTGTAGACCGGGTCACTGTAGACTGGATCTCTGTAGACCAGGTCTCTGTAGACCAGGTGACTGTAGACCGGGTCTCTGTAGACCGGGTCTCTGTAGACCGGGTGACTGTAGACTGGGTCTCTGTAGACCGGGTCTCTGTAGACCAGGTCTCTGTAGACCAGGTGACTGTAGACTGGATCTCTGTAGACCGGGTCTCTGTAGACTGGGTCTCTGTAGACCAGGTGACTGTAGACTGGGTCTCTGTAGACCGGGTCTCTGTAGTCCAGGTGACTGTAGACTGGATCTCTGTAGACCGGGTCTCTGTAGACCAGGTGACTGTAGACTGGATCTCTGTAGACCAGGTCGCTGTAGACCGGGTCTCTGTAGACCAGGTGACTGTAGACTGGATCTCTGTAGACCGGGTGACTGCAGACTGGATCTCTGTAGACCGGGTCTCTGTAGACCGGGTCTCTGTAGACCAGGTGACTGTAGACTGGGTCTCTGTAGACCGGGTCTCTGTAGTCCGTGTCTCTGTAGTCCGGTGACTGTAGTCCGTGTCTCTGTAGACCAGGTCTCTGTAGACCAGGTGACTGTAGACTGGGTCTCTGTAGACCGGGTGACTGTAGACCGGGTCTCTGTAGCCTGGATCTCTGTAGACCAGGTCTCTGTAGACCAGGTGACTGTAGACTGGGTCTCTGTAGACCAGGTCTCTGTAGACCGGGTCTCTGTAGCCTGGATCTCTGTAGACCGGGTCTCTGTAGACCAGGTGACTGTAGACTGGGTCTCTGTAGACCGGGTCTCTGTAGTCCAGGTGACTGTAGACTGGATCTCTGTAGACCGGGTCTCTGTAGACCAGGTGACTGTAGACTGGATCTCTGTAGACCAGGTCTCTGTAGTCCAGGTGACTGTAGACCGGGTCTCTGTAGACAGGTGACTGTAGACTGGGTCTCTGTAGACCGGGTCTCTGTAGTCCAGGTGACTGTAGACTGGATCTCTGTAGACCGGGTGACTGCAGACTGGGTCGCTGTAGACCGGGTCTCTGTAGACCGGGTCTCTGTAGACCGGGTCTCTGTAGACCGGGTCTCTGTAGACCAGGTCTCTGTAGACCGGGTCTCTGTAGACCGGGTGACTGTAGACTGGATCTCTGTAGACCAGGTCTCTGTAGACCGGGTCTCTGTAGACCAGGTGACTGTAGACTGGGTCTCTGTAGACCGGGTCTCTGTAGTCCAGGTGACTGTAGACTGGGTCTCTGTAGACCGGGTCTCTGTAGTCCAGGTGACTGTAGACTGGGTCTCTGTAGACCGGGTCTCTGTAGACCGGGTCTCTGTAGACCAGGTGACTGTAGACTGGGTCTCTGTAGACCGGGTCTCTGTAGTCCAGGTGACTGTAGACTGGGTCTCTGTAGACAGGGTCTCTGTAGTCCAGGTGACTGTAGACTGGGTCTCTGTAGTCCAGGTGACTGTAGACTGGGTCTCTGTAGACCGGGTCTCTGTAGTCCAGGTGACTGTAGACTGGATCTCTGTAGACCGGGTCTCTGTAGACCGGGTCTCTGTAGACCAGGTGACTGTAGACTGGGTCTCTGTAGACCGGGTCTCTGTAGTCCAGGTGACTGTAGACTGGGTCTCTGTAGACCAGGTGACTGTAGACCGGGTCTCTGTAGCCTGGATCTCTGTAGACCAGGTCTCTGTAGACCGGGTGACTGTAGACTGGATCTCTGTAGACCGGGTCACTGTAGACCGGGTCTCTGTAGACCAGGTGACTGTAGACTGGGTCTCTGTAGACCAGGTCTCTGTAGACTGGGTCTCTGTAGTCCAGGTGACTGTAGACTGGGTCTCTGTAGACCGGGTCTCTGTAGTCCAGGTGACTGTAGACTGGGTCTCTGTAGACCAGGTCTCTGTAGTCCAGGTGACTGTAGACCGGGTCTCTGTAGACCAGGTCACTGTAGACCGGGTCTCTGTAGCCTGGATCTCTGTAGACCAGGTCTCTGTAGACCGGGTGACTGTAGACTGGATCTCTGTAGACCAGGTCTCTGTAGTCCAGGTGACTGTAGACCGGGTCTCTGTAGACCGGGTCTCTGTAGTCCAGGTGACTGTAGACTGGGTCTCTGTAGACCGGGTCTCTGTAGTCCAGGTGACTGTAGACTGGATCTCTGTAGACCGGGTGACTGCAGACTGGGTCTCTGTAGACCGGGTCTCTGTAGACTGGGTCTCTGTAGTCCAGGTGACTGTAGACTGGGTCTCTGTAGACCGGGTCTCTGTAGTCCAGGTGACTGTAGACTGGATCTCTGTAGACCAGGTCTCTGTAGACCAGGTGACTGTAGACTGGGTCTCTGTAGACCAGGTCTCTGTAGACCAGGTGACTGTAGACTGGATCTCTGTAGACCGGGTGACTGTAGACTGGATCTCTGTAGACCGGGTCTCTGTAGACCAGGTCTCTGTAGACTGGGTCTCTGTAGACCGGGTGACTGTAGACTGGATCTCTGTAGACCGGGTCTCTGTAGACCGGGTCTCTGTAGACCAGGTGACTGTAGACTGGATCTCTGTAGACCAGGTCTCTGTAGACCGGGTCTCTGTAGCCCGGGTCTCTGTAGACCGGGTCTCTGTAGACCAGGTGACTGTAGACTGGGTCTCTGTAGACCAGGTGACTGTAGACTGGATCTCTGTAGACCAGGTCTCTGTAGACCAGGTGACTGTAGACTGGATCTCTGTAGACCAGGTCTCTGTAGGCCAGGTGACTGTAGACCGGGTCTCTGTAGACCAGGTGACTGTAGACTGGGTCTCTGTAGACCGGGTCTCTGTAGTCCAGGTGACTGTAGACTGGATCTCTGCAGACCGGGTCTCTGTAGACCGGGTCTCTGTAGACTGGGTCTCTGTAGTCCAGGTGACTGTAGACTGGGTCTCTGTAGACCAGGTGACTGTAGACTGGATCTCTGTAGACCAGGTCTCTGTAGACCAGGTGACTGTAGACTGGATCTCTGTAGACCGGGTCTCTGTAGACCGGGTCTCTGTAGACCAGGTGACTGTAGACTGGGTCTCTGTAGACCGGGTCTCTGTAGACCGGGTGCCTGTAGACCGGGTCTCTGTAGACCGGGTGACTGTAGACTGGGTCTCTGTAGACCGGGTGACTGTAGACCGGGTCTCTGTAGACCGGGTCTCTGTAGTCCAGGTGACTGTAGACTGGATCTCTGTAGACCAGGTCTCTGTAGACCGGGTCTCTGTAGACCGGGTCTCTGTAGTCCGGGTGACTGTAGACCGGGTCTCTGTAGTCCAGGTGACTGTAGACCGGGTCTCTGTAGTCCGGGTGACTGTAGACTGGGTCTCTGTAGACCGGGTCTCTGTAGACCAGGTGACTGTAGACTGGATCTCTGTAGACCGGGTCTCTGTAGACCGGGTCTCTGTAGACCAGGTGACTGTAGACTGGGTCTCTGTAGACCAGGTCTCTGTAGTCCAGGTGACTGTAGACTGGGTCTCTGTAGACCAGGTGACTGTAGACCGGGTCTCTGTAGCCTGGATCTCTGTAGACCAGGTCTCTGTAGACCAGGTGACTGTAGACCGGGTCTCTGTAGACCGGGTCTCTGTAGACAGGGTCTCTCTAGACCGGGTGACTGTAGACTGGATCTCTGTAGACCGGGTCTCTGTACAGCTGGGGGCTATAGACCAGGTCTCTGTAGTCCGTGTCTCTGTAGTCCAGGTGACTGTAGACTGGATCTCTGTAGACCGGGTCTCTGTAGACCGGGTCTCTGTAGACCAGGTGACTGTAGACTGGGTCTCTGTAGACCGGGTCTCTGTAGTCCAGGTGACTGTAGACTGGGTCTCTGTAGTCCAGGTGACTGTAGACTGGGTCTCTGTAGACCAGGTCTCTGTAGTCCAGGTCACTGTAGACCGGGTCTCTGTAGACCGGGTGACTGTAGACTGGATCTCTGTAGACCGGGTCTCTGTAGACCGGGTCTCTGTAGACCAGGTGACTGTAGACTGGATCTCTGTAGACCGGGTCTCTGTAGTCCAGGTGACTGTAGACTGGGTCTCTGTAGACCAGGTGACTGTAGACTGGGTCTCTGTAGACCGGGTCTCTGTAGTCCAGGTGACTGTAGACTGGGTCT
Source organism: Pachypanchax playfairii (assembly GCA_006937955.1). Taxonomy (NCBI): domain Eukaryota; kingdom Metazoa; phylum Chordata; class Actinopteri; order Cyprinodontiformes; family Aplocheilidae; genus Pachypanchax; species Pachypanchax playfairii. The sequence goes on along the minus strand of SSNP01000154.1, from coordinate 670,542 downwards.
CTGTAGACCGGGTCTCTGTAGACCGGGTCTCTGTAGCCTGGATCTCTGTAGACCAGGTCTCTGTAGACCAGGTGACTGTAGACTGGGTCTCTGTAGACCAGGTCTCTGTAGACCAGGTGACTGTAGACTGGATCTCTGTAGACCGGGTGACTGTAGACTGGGTCTCTGTAGACCGGGTCACTGTAGACCGGGTCTCTGTAGCCTGGATCTCTGTAGACCAGGTCTCTGTAGACCGGGTGACTGTAGACTGGATCTCTGTAGACCGGGTCTCTGTAGACCGGGTCTCTGTAGACCAGGTGACTGTAGACTGGGTCTCTGTAGACCGGGTCTCTGTAGACCGGGTCTCTGTAGACCGGGTCGCTGTAGACTGGGTCTCTGTAGACCAGGTGACTGTAGACTGGGTCTCTGTAGACCAGGTGACTGTAGACCGGGTCTCTGTAGACCGGGGCTCTGTAGTCCAGGTGACTGTAGACTGGGTCTCTGTAGACCGGGTCTCTGTAGACTGGGTCTCTGTAGTCCAGGTGACTGTAGACTGGGTCTCTGTAGACCAGGTGACTGTAGACTGGGTCTCTGTAGACCAGGTCTCTGTAGTCCAGGTGACTGTAGACTGGGTCTCTGTAGACCAGGTGACTGTAGACCAGGTGACTGTAGACCGGGTCTCTGTAGACCGGGTCGCTGTAGACCGGGTCTCTGTAGACCAGGTGACTGTAGACTGGATCTCTGTAGACCAGGTCTCTGTAGTCCAGGTGACTGTAGACTGGGTCTCTGTAGACCAGGTGACTGTAGACTGGGTCTCTGTAGACCGGGTCTCTGTAGTCCAGGTGACTGTAGACTGGATCTCTGTAGACCGGGTCTCTGTAGTCCAGGTGACTGTAGACTGGATCTCTGTAGACCGGGTGACTGCAGACTGGGTCTCTGTAGACCGGGTCTCTGTAGACCGGGTCTCTGTAGGCCAGGTGACTGTAGACTGGGTCTCTGTAGACCAGGTCTCTGTAGACCAGGTGACTGTAGACCGGGTCTCTGTAGACCAGGTGACTGTAGACTGGGTCTCTGTAGACCGGGTCTCTGTAGTCCAGGTGACTGTAGACTGGATCTCTGTAGACCGGGTGACTGCAGACTGGGTCTCTGTAGACCGGGTCTCTGTAGACTGGGTCTCTGTAGACCGGGTGACTGTAGACTGGATCTCTGTAGACCGGGTCTCTGTAGACCGGGTCTCTGTAGACCAGGTGACTGTAGACTGGGTCTCTGTAGACCAGGTCTCTGTAGTCCAGGTGACTGTAGACTGGATCTCTGTAGACCAGGTGACTGTAGACCGGGTCTCTGTAGCCTGGATCTCTGTAGACCAGGTCTCTGTAGACCAGGTGACTGTAGACTGGGTCTCTGTAGACCAGGTCTCTGTAGACCAGGTGACTGTAGACTGGGTCTCTGTAGACCGGGTCTCTGTAGTCCAGGTGACTGTAGACTGGATCTCTGTAGACCGGGTCACTGCAGACTGGGTCTCTGTAGACCGGGTCTCTGTAGACTGGGTCTCTGTAGTCCAGGTGACTGTAGACTGGGTCTCTGTAGACCGGGTCTCTGTAGTCCAGGTGACTGTAGACTGGATCTCTGTAGACCGGGTCTCTGTAGACCAGGTGACTGTAGACTGGGTCTCTGTAGACCGGGTCTCTGTAGTCCAGGTGACTGTAGACTGGGTCTCTGTAGACCAGGTGACTGTAGACTGGGTCTCTGTAGACCGGGTCTCTGTAGTCCAGGTGACTGTAGACTGGATCTCTGTAGACCGGGTCTCTGTAGTCCAGGTGACTGTAGACTGGGTCTCTGTAGACCAGGTGACTGTAGACTGGGTCTCTGTAGACCGGGTCTCTGTAGTCCAGGTGACTGTAGACTGGATCTCTGTAGACCGGGTCTCTGTAGACCGGGTCGCTGTAGACCGGGTCTCTGTAGTCCAGGTGACTGTAGACTGGGTCTCTGTAGACCAGGTCTCTGTAGTCCAGGTGACTGTAGACTGGATCTCTGTAGTCCAGGTGACTGTAGACTGGATCTCTGTAGACCGGGTCTCTGTAGACCGGGTCTCTGTAGACCAGGTGACTGTAGACTGGGTCTCTGTAGACCGGGTCTCTGTAGTCCAGGTGACTGTAGACTGGATCTCTGTAGACCGGGTCTCTGTAGACTGGGTCTCTGTAGACCAGGTGACTGTAGACTGGGTCTCTGTAGACCGGGTCTCTGTAGTCCAGGTGACTGTAGACTGGGTCTCTGTAGACCGGGTCTCTGTAGACCGGGTCTCTGTAGACCAGGTGACTGTAGACTGGGTCTCTGTAGACCGGGTCTCTGTAGTCCAGGTGACTGTAGACTGGGTCTCTGTAGTCCAGGTGACTGTAGACCGGGTCTCTGTAGACCGGGTCTCTGTAGACCAGGTGACTGTAGACTGGATCTCTGTAGACCGGGTCTCTGTAGTCCAGGTGACTGTAGACTGGCTCTCTGTAGACCGGGTCTCTGTAGACCAGGTCTCTGTAGACTGGGTCTCTGTAGTCCAGGTGACTGTAGACTGGGTCTCTGTAGACCGGGTCTCTGTAGACCAGGTGACTGTAGACTGGGTCTCTGTAGACCAGGTCTCTGTAGTCCAGGTGACTGTAGACCGGGTCTCTGTAGCCTGGATCTCTGTAGACCAGGTCTCTGTAGACCAGGTGACTGTAGACTGGGTCTCTGTAGACCAGGTGACTGTAGACTGGGTCTCTGTAGACCAGGTCTCTGTAGACCAGGGCTCTGTAGACCGGGTCTCTGTAGACCGGGTCGCTGTAGACTGGGTCTCTGTAGACCAGGTCTCTGTAGACCAGGTGACTGTAGACCGGATCTCTGTAGACCGGGTCTCTGTAGACCAGGTGACTGTAGACCGGGTCTCTGTAGACCGGGTCTCTGTAGACCGGGTCTCTGTAGACCAGGTGACTGTAGACTGGGTCTCTGTAGACCGGGTGACTGTAGACCGGGTATCTGTAGCCTGGATCTCTGTAGACCGGGTCTCTGTAGTCCAGGTGACTGTAGACTGGGTCTCTGTAGACCGGGTCTCTGTAGCCTGGATCTCTGTGGACCGGGTCTCTGTAGTCCGTGTCTCTGTAGTCCGGTGACTGTAGTCCGTGTCTCTGTAGACCAGGTCTCTGTAGACCAGGTGACTGTAGACTGGGTCTCTGTAGACCAGGTCTCTGTAGACCAGGTGACTGTAGACCGGGTCTCTGTAGACCAGGTGACTGTAGACTGGGTCTCTGTAGACCAGGTGACTGTAGACTGGGTCTATGTAGACCGGGTGACTGTAGACTGGATCTCTGTAGACCAGGTCTCTGTAGTCCAGGTGACTGTAGACTGGGTCTCTGTAGACCGGGGGACTGTAGACAGGGTCTGTGTAGTCCGTGTCTCTGTAGACCAGGTCTCTCACCTAAAATGGTGTGTCTAGAAAGTCTTTGTTGGGGGTTCAGGTCGGGTCAGAGAGATAAATGACCCACAACCTTCAATAAACTAGTTTTTACAAGATTATAAACTGTTTAATTTAATTTACTACAGTGGTCGACAGGAATTTGTATCCTTCTTGTCCCTGGGGGTGTCCCCTGTAGTCCAGGTCCATTTTTGTACCTTATCAAGTTGTTCCACTAAAACAGTAAAATTCTGCCACATTTTGAAGTTTTAAACCAACATTCTGAAACATAATATTGAAAATGATGGATGAAACAATAATATTTAGATTAACCAGCCTTGACCAGTGAAATGGTACAAATTTGTACTTTATATCAATTTGAACCCTCAGAGGGACATTTTTGACCTTTTAAAGACCAATATTGTACTTTTAAGGGAACATTTTAAAACAATTTACCTATAGGTACAAAAATGTCCTTGTCTCGTACCTCTATTTCTGAGAGTGTATGAGTATAACTCAGTCTGTTTGAGAGTTTTATTTTTCCTAATATATATTGTAATTGTGTTATTACATCATTTCTGATTATCTGTTATTAATACTGAACACTGTTAAACGTGTTTACAGTCCAAATGACCACCGACGGATAAATACACACAACACTTATATGCATAAAACTGCTGGACACCGAGGTCGTGTATATAACCGTCAACCACTGTACCAGAAACTAAAATGAAAACACAATGTTAATAGTTCATTTATAATTTATTTGATTAATCAGAACCAGGTTTATGTGGTCCACTATGGACCACTACTATATACAAGGACTTTGGTTCTGGGTGACTTTCCACTTGTAGACAGCCATATAAAGATAAATAGACAGTGTTGGACATAGAACACATAGAACACACATGAGACAACTAGCAGCATGAAAGTCTGATTGGTGGTTTAAAGTCAGGTGGTACAGAACAGGTAGATATTATTATTTTTATGATAAAATAAGTTGTTTGGTTCTGGGTGATGCTGGTCCCCAGAAACCTGAACCAGATGATTGTGACTGCACCAGAGGACCAGCTGGAAGCAGACTCGTCTCTGAGGACGATGACCGTTGTGTCGTCTGGTGGAGGTTTTGAGGTAGGATGGGACTTGAGGTGAATACAGGGACCAGCACAGACCTTTGGACAGGAAGGAGACACCATGAAAATGTATTGAGTGATCAGCTGACTGAGCTTTTAACTTTTGTTAGTTTGTAACACTGTGAAGTAAAGAGACGGAAACTGTCCACATTAACAGCTGTGGCTCAGGCGGTAGAGCGGGTCGTGTGGTAACCAGAAGGTTCGAATCCCCACTCTGCCCAGAGAAAAAGATTGCCTGGTCGTTGGGTCCTTGGGCCAGACACTTAACCCACTTTGCCTGTTTGGCCTCTGTCAGTGTGTCTTACCAAATGTGTGAGTGTGTGTGTGAATGGGTGAATGACATACTGTAGTGTGGGTCGTAGGACCTGATTTTAACATGATTCATCATAAAACCAGCCTCCAGTTAGTTTCATTGGCGGATAGCACTGACCTAGTTTACAACATGTTAATGTAACTTTAATTAAATAACTTTAAAGTTCTGAAACTCACTACATGAGGAATCTCCTCTGATCATACTGAAGGTTCAGGTTTCTAGAGTCTGTAATCTCTCTAAAGAACATCTGTTAGCTTCAAGGTGTCTGACACTCATTTCTGCTGCTCAGGAATCATCTGTATGTTCTACATTAACTCTGGAGAACATTCACAGCTGCATGACCAAATCCTGATGATTTCCTCCTTTCTTCTGCAGTGTTTACGGTCTAAGTTACAGATCTTATCACTGGTCCATCAGAATCAGAACCACCGTTAAATCAGAACAGTGATAATGTTCTTTAATGATTGTTCCCATGCTGTAACAAACACTGCAGTCTTCTCTACCTGAACATCTACATTCAGCAGCTCTATTGGCTCTAATACCAGGTCACTAACCATGTGGTTACTAGTGGTTACTACACAGCGTCACTGTGAACACGTCTTCCTACATTTGATTACATTTGTTTGTCTCAGCTTGGGGGGGGGGGGGGGGGGGG